>JAPYZJ010006037.1:0-25175 GCA_030522765.1 Ophioninae sp. B BG-2022a | reverse complement strand
CTCGATAAACTAAATAAACTCGATAAACTAAATAAACTCGATAAACTAAATAAACTCGATAAACTAAATAAACTCGATAAACTAAATAAACTCGATAAAGTAAACAAATTCGATAAACTAAATAAACTCGATAAACTAAATAAACTCGATAAACTAATAAAACTCGATAAAGTAAATAAACTCGATAAACTAAATAAACTCGATAAACTAATAAAATTCGATAAACTAAATAAACTCGATAAACTAATAAAACTCGATAAAGTAAATAAACTCGATAAAGTAAATAAACTCGATAAACTAATAAAACTCGATAAACTAAATAAACTCGATAAACTAAATAAACTCGATAACTAATAAAACTCGATAAACTATATAAGATAACTCGATAAACTAATAATTTGCGAAAGAAAAATAGTGAAATGCAACGATACTTTTCTTGCATCTAATATTTCTTTACTTTTTTACACGAATTTTCGTAATGGAAAGTCAATAAATGTAAAATCCAGTTAGTTAATAAATTTACTAAAATTAAGAATTACATCGAATGTAAACATAAGTAAATAATTTGTAAGTTGAAAATTCATCATCGAATATGCGATGCTAATTTTCTTCTAATTTATATTTCTTCATTTTTCGACAGGAATTTTCATGGCGAAAGCGAATAAATGTAAAATCGAATTAGTAGTTAATTTTCCTAATGAAATTAAGAGTTAAATCGAATGCAAAGGTAAATAAATAATTGATCAGTTAAAAATTCATCATCGAATATGCGATGCTAATTTTCTTCTAATCTACATTTCTTCATTTTTCGACAGGAATTTTCATGGCGAAAAATGAATGAATATAGAATCGAATTAGTAATTAAATTTACTAACTCGAAATTCGTAATTATCTCAAATGTAAAGTCATATTAGTATTTGGTTAGTTAAAAATTCATCTGATGAATTAACTTCAAGGTTTAGTTGAAATTCTTAACCAAGAAATTATCTTCCTTGTTAAAAAGAACGAAGAAAACGATTTCTCTGTACTGTTCAATGGACGTTCAATAAAAATCCTGACAAAGCAAAATCTGAGCTTGATTACTGGAAAAAATGAATTTGATCATTAAATACCGTATTTGGCGTCTTCCGCGAAACTTTGACTTCCTCTTTTGTCTTCATCATCCATGGTAGCTTCGTGCTCGCTACTAGCTCCCTGGCTATGCGAGAGGTCCATACTGTTTCGTCTATCATCTTTTTTCGTTGATCCGATTTTGTTTCGACGATTTGAATTGTCTTGACGAACCTTTGGTATTCTCATGGTCGCCTCGTCGTATTCCGGATTGAGAACTGATCGGAGAATCGACGGATCTTGATGACAGCTGGTTCCATTATTGGTGGAGGTACCAGCTCTGGCGATTTTTGAGTTCAAAGATTCATCGTCCCCGAATTGTGAAAAAGGAAATGTTTGGGTTGGTAAAAACGGATGAAAGTTAGCTAAAGCTGCGACCGCGGATTTTTGTTCGTCAGTTGGAAAGAGATGAGGCATTGGCCAAACGGTTGGTGGAATTCCTGGTTCCGTTAGATCTTGATGACTGGAATTTCGATTTCCAGTCGAAATTTGATCGCTGACTGAATGCGGACGATTCGAATTCGAACGAACAGTCTCAGAAGTGTTGGCAGTGTCGTCGTTTCGATTGCTGCTGGTACTGCCAACTGTTGGTGACGTAGGAGCCGTTGCTTCGTTTCCAGATGACAATTCGTTGCTGGCTACAAGTCCCTTCACTTGGAGCAACTCTGCCACTTGGAACAAAGCCCCCAAATCGTCATAAGCCACGCTAACTTCCCCTCTGTACATGAACTCCAGTATCGCCTTGACCTCTCCATATCTGACGTCCTTCAGAAGTATTATCGGATGATTGGTAGGTACCTCGATGAAGAGGGTACGAAAATACGGTGAACAAGTAGCCAATATGACTTTGTGACATTTTAGGAAACGACCGTCTTCCACTCCCAAGGTTACGTCTGTTAAAGTCTGATTTTTTAATAGATCGTCCATCACCGAGAGCAAATTAGCTTGGTGATTGTTCCAGCGCAGACAGTAACGATCCGAAGCTCCCATCTTCAAGCTGAGTCAAATTGTCCTGAAAAGTAAAAATTTTCACTTTTCGGTTTTCTGAAGAAAAATCGTACTGAAGAAAATGTTGATGTTGAAGAGTTTCTAACATTTTGCAGATTGTAGCTTGTAATTTAATTATTGGAAGAATATGACGATATGAGAAACTTGCAATATGACAATTGGAGCTATTGGTTAGCTTGCTGATGATTGAAACAGTCATTTGTCTTATGATTGTAATTAGGGCATTTTCTTTTTGGAAAAATTAGCTCGAAAAATAGTCATTCTATTTTTGCAAAATTAATGTTGGATATATAGTAATTTTTTTTATGGGAAATTATCGTTCGAAAAATAGTAATCCGATTTTTGCAAAATTATTGTTCGACAAATAGTAATTTTTTTTATGGGAAATTATTGTTCGAAAAATAGTAATTCGATTTTTGCAAAATTATTGTTCGAAAAATAGTAATTCGATTTTTGCAAAATTATTGTTCGACAAATACTAACTTTCTTTTCAGACAATTGTTTGAAAAATACTCATTTTCTTTTTGGATAATAATTCTTTGAAAATACTTTTTTTTCGTTGATAAATTATTATTTAAAAAATAATCATTTCAATAATTCTTTTTAGAAACTATTTTTTTTTCTTTTTTCATTTGGATCGAGACTACGATACTTTCACCATATTTGGTTATTTCGGATTATCGTGATCTCTCAACTGTTACTGTGCAAGGCGATCAGTGAAAATCCTTATCAGAACGAATGCAACTTTTCGGAAAAGACCTCTTCGCATTCTTTTATAGGAATTCATGCGAGCTCGAAAAATTTCAACGCTCGCTTGCCAAATGTTGGAAAAGATGGCCTGCTGGTAAGCGTTCCAACGAGGCATTTCCGCCAGGCAGAGTACGACGATAACTCGTACAGGGCTTTCTCGAACCGTATGGTGTCGTCGACAAAGAAAAATCGTGGCCAAAAACGCGTCGAGCAACTGAGATGAACGAGCCCCTACCATTTTCCAGTTTCAATAATACTTCTTGAAAAAATGTTATCTCTACAGAAAAATGACGAAAATAAAAGGAAAAATTTGATAATTAGAATAAATTTAAGAACGTAATTATGAAGCTGAACAACATCGATATTCCCACGATAATTAAACCGTATTTATCGTTATTCCATAAACCGTAGATCGTGATTCCATCGAGAATTAACAGAGCTAAAATACTGCTTCGTTATTAATTATCAAAACTCAAAAAAAAAAACAAAAAAAAAATCGTTTCGTACTCACTTGTTTCACGATAAGAGGTTCATTCGTCTCCTCCTCTCCGCGATGAAAAAAAAAAACTGAACTCGTGTGATTCACTCCACTCGATATAAAAAAAAAAGTAAAAAATCAATTAAATTCAAAAAATCGAATGAAAATTTGCAATCGATACGAAAGTGTGATTTAACGATTCGCGAGTGATCTCGCGAATTCGTACGTGATATCTCGCAGTGAAGGGACTAAATTCGCGATACGCCGGTCGTCCCGAATCCACGTTTGTACTACTCGTCGTCGAGGGCACTCGCTTTTGCCCGATTTTTGCAAATTTTATTAACGCGCTTGAAAGTATTTTTTTGTTTTTTTGCACAGAGTCGAAATTTCGTACTGGATATGGACGAGAACTCGAATGACGAAATCGATGAGTAACTTTTTTCTTTTTTCTTTTTTTTAATAATTTTTTTGTTTTTTTTTGTTTTTTTTTTTTTCGATTTCACCGTCTTTATTACGCGCGAGGAGTTCAAGGGTGCGAATGCGAGAACGTAACTGCGTCACATTTGGAAAACTCCGACTGAGGGCTGGCTCATCGACTCGGGGATGCTAGAGTGGCCCAAGGCATGGCCCTTTCTAGTTTTCTCTCTCCCACGCGCTCGCGCGCACTTTTTTCACGCACGTTCGTTTCGGGGCCCTATGTAACAGGCTCCGGGCAAACCTACGCCACGAAAGGGTCCCTGCGATCGTTTTCAGCCCTGCTTATAGCGGATGCAAAGCCCTCGTGCTTGTACCACGCGCATATGCGGACCCTCCTTTTTTTTTTTGTACACTTCGTTTCCCGAAATTCTAATGGCCTTTTCCACCACCACCTACACAAACGACTTTTCCGCTCGTTGTTCTATGGATGGCATTTTATTCAGCTGAAAACTGAACGAAATTTATTCGAATAAAAAAAAAAGAAAAAAATTTTGCTTATTTGAACGTAAAAGTAGAATTAGTGATGGAAATTTAACGAAAAGCATCGAATCAACGTTGATCGATCGAATTTCCTGATTTTCTCTTCTTTTTTTTTTTAATATTAAGCTTTTTGGGAATTAAGAAAAAATGAAATAATTGTATACGTTTTTTTTTTAATTACCAGGAAGATCGGTATTGAAAATTGGTGAAGTGTTTCAATTCCATTGGGAAAATTTTGCCTCGGACTCTTCGAGCTCTTTAGAACTGTCAATTTTACCTTTGGAATTTTAATAATTGTCTTGTTTTTTTTTTTAATTCCCAGCGACGTTGATTTTAAAAATTGATCGTCTAATTAGTTTCTAATTGATCGTCTTTAGAATTGAAACAGTTCTCTGGTTTTAAAAAAAAAGGCCAATTTTGGAAATCGATCAACAAAATGTTTCAATTTCGGAGGAAAAATATCGCTACGGATTTCGGAAGCGAAATTTTTTTTTTTACGGTACTGTCAATTGTCCCTTTAAAATTGAAATAATTTTTTTGTTTTTTTTTTAAATCCCAGGAAAGTCGATTTTTCAAAATTTTGCCAAATCAATTGATCGAAAATTTGAGTCAATTTTGCGTATTTTTTTTCGATCGTTATTTACGAGAGAAGAAAAACAAGTAGAGAGGGAAAACGAAAAGGAAAGACAATAGGGCTGGAAAACAAGGACTCGATCTTGCGTCAAGTTTCTTCTCATCTAATATTTGAAAATATGGAGAAAACGACTCTCTGACTCCCGAAACGATTTTTCTCGCATACACTTTCGAATTTCTTTTTTTTTTTTCATCGCTTTTCTTCCAACATCTTTTTACGTTTTTCTTTCAGCTTTTCATCCAGTGTGAATGCATTGGCACCGCGACACGCCTACATCACGAAAAAAAAAAAAAAAACGAAAAAAAAAAATATTATACCTCGTGACGAATGGATCGAATATTTTATCACTACTGTGTCCAGTGCAGTTCCCTCGAAGCATTGAAAACGAGCCGTCACGTTTAGAGCTTCTATTGTCAATTTTTGAATACTCCATAAGGACCTTCGGTAAAATTACGTCGGGACTTATTCATACCATCGAAACCGAATTGATATTCAAATGAGATTCGTTCTCTTCAATTACTTCCACGATTATTTGTTCTTGGCAAAAAAATTCTTAAAACGAATTTTCTTTCGATCTTTTTTTTTTTATCTATCGTTTTGATAAAGTTGAACCTACAGTACGAATCCAGTTATCAAGATGTATTGAAACCGGATATAGTCAATATAAATGACGTTTAAATTTGCATCCTTTGAACGCAAGAATTTTTTTTTTAATATTTTTAAAAAATATTTTCTTGTTTTTATCCTTGTTAAAAAAAAAATATTTTTTGCTAAAATAATTTACAAAAATGGTACTTGTGATGCAAGAACACAATTTGTGACAAGCGTCTCGTGATTCGAGGGTTGGACAAAAATCAGTTTGTAAAATCGAATTCGGAACGAAATTTGTGAAGAAGAGGGAAGAAAACTTGTCCCAGGATGCAGATACCACGAGGATCGTCGTTGAGACTTTGTCCTTCGAAACAGCGCCAATTACCAGCTCTTCTAAAAGGCCCTTTCTTATCGGCTAGAAAAATCGCTGCGACGGTCTACGATTCATCACTGCGTGCATTCGGTTTCCTGTTTTCTTGGCTTACCCTCTGGGGCCTGCATATGCGTGCGGGAGTGCGAACCAGTGACGTCCCAATAATCTTCTTAGCCCTGGACAAATCAGCAGAATCTACATACATATATATATATTAGATAAATTTACATAAATTTACATATATATAAATTATATGTAATTTTATGTAATATGTAATTTTATGTAATATGTAATTTTATGTAATATGTTACTTTATGTAATATGTAATTTTATGTAATAATACACTGTATTTTTATAACATTTATGTAATATGTAATTTATATAATTTACATATTTACATTTACATATAACATAAAATTACATAAATTTAAATTTGCCTTTTGAGTTTGTTTGAAAGGGGGAACAATTATTCATCAATACAAATACAATAAACAGTTTTTGCAATTACACAAATCCCAATTACCAAAAGAAAAAAAAACTGGAAGTTTGATGAATTTCCAGTTTTCTTGGGTTATTTTCATTCGCGTAAACAATACGAAAATTTCGAGGCCTACTAATTATTTCTTTCGATCGATATATATATATACAGGGTGACCGGAAATTCGACCGATTCCTTCAAAGGGTTTCTAGTAGAGGTAATTTGCAACAAAAAATGTCCCATTAACTGGGGGTCGAAAATTGATGGTTATTGAGATATTGTCGTTTTTATGTTTTCTAAAAATTTCGTTTCTGCCTACAATAAAAAAATTGTAAAAAAAATACGCTATTATAAACAACGATTTGATACTTTTCTGAGAGACCAAGATTTCGCGATTATTTCAAACCAAATTTTGCATCCAAATTTTCCATAATCTGAAAATCAAAAAGCCAATTTTCGAGTCCCCAGTTTTTAGGACATTTTTTGTTGCAAACGACCTCTACTGTAATCCCTTTGAAAAAATAGGTCGAATTTTCAGTCACCCTGTATATCCAAAAATTGACGCGTTACCAAAAACGTAGACGTCACGGTAATTTTTATTCAAAATTTCGAAACAATGAAAAGCTTACTATTGTTTCTGAATTCACTACGCCAAAAGTGTAGCTTTCCGAGTGGTTCGAATGAGGGAAAGAGAGAAACGAATTTTTGTTTCTTGAAACTCTCGGGAAAGACGAAGAGTGACGAGACACGGTATGAAGAAAGCGAAGGGGCATTTTTTCAGCGCGAGGGTCTCGCCGAGATCGTAATCTCGTTGCGACGAGCCTGAAGTCTCGATATCTTCGAAAGTTTTCGTCTTTCGTTGCAGGAGAGAAACTCGACGTGGAGGATCCCTCGGTTGAAGCTGAACGATCCTTTTCGATGCTCTTGTAGAGTAGGATTTAAGAGAGAGAGAGAGAGAGAGAGAGAGATGGGGAATGGATATAACAGTGGAAAAAATTCGAGGAGACTCGGTAAGGTGAATCTTATTCGCTCACCCTCGAAACCCAACCACCTGACCCATCTGCACGTCACCCCTGTTGTATGAACACGCACTCGTACAAACTTTTCCATTCGCTCGACCCAAACTGCCTTTTGAAAATTCGTGATACATCCACCGAAGGAAATAACGATTTTTGACCAGCCAAAAAAAAAAAAAAGGTTTAAATCATCCTCGGGGAAAAAACGTGGTCAGCATAACAGTTTTTGAGAATAAGAATGAAAAAGAATAAAATGACATTTTTATTCATACCTATGCGGATCCAATGTTGCGTACGGACTGCAGCTCCTGTAGAGTGTGGAATTTAGGGGAGGAATCGCGAACTTCGGTTGACCAGAAGACTCAAAATTCCGAATTTTAATATTCCGAAACTAAGAGTTTCGTAATATTAACATTCGGAATTTTGTAAATAATTGTAATAGCGAAATTCGGAATTTTGTAAATAATTGTAATATTAAAATTCGTTTTTTTTTAAATAATTGTAATATCAAAATTCGTATTTTTGTAAATAATTGTAATATTAAAATTCGTTATTTTGTAAATGATTGTCATATCAAAATTCGTTATTTTGTAAATAATTGTAATATCAAAATTCGTATTTTTGTAAATAATTGTAATATTAAAATTCGTTATTTTGTAAATAATTGTAATATCAAAATTCGTATTTTTTGTAAATAATTGTAATATTAAAATTCGTTATTTTGTAAATAATTGTCACATAAAAATTCGGAATTTTGTAAATAATTGTAATATCGAAATTCGTAATTTTGTAAATAATTGTATATCGAAATTCGTAATTTTGTAAATAATTGTAATATCAAAATTCGTAATTTTGGAAATAATTGTAATATCAAAATTCGTAATTTTGTAAATAATTGTAATATCAAAGTTCGTTATTTTATAAACAAACGTAATATTAAAATTCGTAATTTTGTAAATAATTGGAATACCAATATTCGTAATTTTGTAGATAATTGTAATATTAAAATTCGTAATTTTGTAAATAATTGTAATATTAAAATTCGGAATTTCGTAAATAATTGTAATATAAAAATTCGTAATTTTGTAAATAATTGTAATATAAAAATTCGTTATTTTGTAAATAATTGTAATATCAAAATTCGGAACCCGAACAAAATTCCGAATATTAATATTACACTACTCATAGTTTCAGAATATTAAAAAAAAAAAGGAATTTTGAGCCTTCTGGTCAATCGAAATTCGGCATTCCTACCCCACCCCAGATCAATGCAATTTCCTCGTACAACGCGGCAAACAACGAAGTATTGAAACAAAAAAAAAATTTACGATTTTTTTTTTTTGGGACACGATTATTCCTGCAGATATTTGTGGGCAGTTGCAAGATCATTTCAAAATCCTATGGGGATTCGAAAGGGCTACCAAAATTTATATTGAAGTCCAAGTGGACTTCAAGCTGATTTTCCATTATCGAAATTCGAGGAATTTTTATTCGCCATCTGCAATGGGAATTTGTTAGATCTATGAAATACATATTCTTTTGGGGGATTGCGAGATGCACCCACATCTCTTTGAGGATTTGTCAGAAACGTCGCACAATGGGGGTTCTCATAGGGGCACAATTGGGTCTACACTATTTCCCAATGAACGACGTTTGAGAATTCTCACCATGTGTGAATAAAAAATTCTTGGAAATTCGCGAAATGAAAATCGACGTTTTTATACATAACTTCAGTACTTTGCGAACGTTTTTTGGTCAAAGCGAATATAAATAAAGTCAATTTAAAAATAATGTTGGGTTATCAGTGACGGCATTCAAATCATTTTTTAGCATCTGTTTTATTAATGTATTAATTAAAATTTGAGGTATTTTGAGGTTATTGAAATTTGAGGTTACATGAATAATTTCCGAATTATTTAAAAAATGGGTATACATAAATTAACGCAAATTCAAATCCGATAAATCAGCAATAATTTAAAAATAATATAAAAAGAATTTTTTTAATAATTTAAAGTAACAATTTAAACATAATTAAAATTAATATTTTAATTAATATAAAAAACCGCAGAATACATTGCGTTTTTGGGTTATTATTGATAAGATGTCCGAACATATTAAATAAATTTAAATTAACGAAACCTCAGTTAAGCACAGGCCAATATCGTCGAATTCGACTTGAATTAATATTGCTCGAAAAAATAGGATTTATAAGGCTATAAGCAGATATGGAATCTGCTCCATTCTGCGAACGTTTTAAGGATCCAGGTGAGAAAATTTTAAGAAAAAAATTTAGGTGTTTAAGAATTTTTTGAATCATTTAAAGTAACAATTTAAACATAATTAAAGTAACAATTTAAACATAATTAAAATAACAATTTAAACATAATTAAAGTAACAATTTAAACATAATTAAAGTAACAATTTAAACATAATTAAAATTTAATTATTAAATTAAGGCTATAAGCAGATATGGAATCTGTAAGGCTATAAGCAGATATGGAATCTGCTCCATTCTGCGAACGTTTTAAGGATCCAGGTGAGAAAATTTTAAGAAAAAAATTTAGGTGTTTAAGCACTAGAGCAAAAACAGCTCTGCGTAGCCTGTCGTCGAGAATTTTTCAAAGATGCTTCCCCAGATTGTGCTAAAGTATATTTACAACGACGAGATACGACGGGTCGCACCGAAATATCTCGCTGTCGCGTGATAAGTGTATCGGGAAGTTTTGCGTTATCAGTATGAGTTCAGCGGCTGAAATCGAGGCGAAAAAAGGCAGAAAAGCATTTTTTTTTTTTGGTCGCTTCATCGCTCGAATGATTTATCATTTTTCTTTTTCTAACCCTCCTCATCCAAACTTTCTTTTTCGTCTGTGGAAGGCAAAGTTTCAACCACGAAAAGGTTGCATTCAAGTGGGTCATTTTGTAAATCGTTTTGGGGGCCGATAAGCCATTTTTTTCGAATTTCGGTTTCACTGTACCGTGTAAATCACAATGATAAAAAAAACAATTTTTTATCTTATTTTTCAACAAAACTTTTGATGACTCTTTATCGAATAATTATCTCTGCAGATATTATATTTGTACAGAGTTTCTGAATTCCTAACGCAACCCAAAAAAAAAATTCTTTCAGAAAAAAAAAATTCTTTCAGAAAAAAAAAATTCTTTCAGAAAAAAAAAATTCTTTCAGAAAAAAAAAAATTCTTTCAAGAAATCGAGTCTTCGAAATTAGTAACTGAATGTCTTTTTTGTTACTTCTTTCAAACACTCAATTTGTCTACCGGTTTAGAAAAAAAATTGAAGGAATACTTTTTTCAAGCTGGAAGATTAAATATCTCGACATCTTTTCAGCCAATTTTGAGAAAATTTGTACGATGTATTCTTTATATCGTGACCTAGGATGTGGCATAGGATTTTTCAATTGGATATTGCATTTCAATAAACGATCAATTGGAATAGTTAATTATTAAATAATTAACAGTCAATTTTTGAATTAAAAGCTTTGATAAACATATCAGTCTTTTTCGAACCGTCACACATACCGGTATTTTGACGATTTACGCGACCAAAATTATTTTATGTTCTTATTCTTTTTTAAAGCATAATAACTTAAAAGAAAAAATACTTTTTGTGATTTATAAAGTTTTATTACTAAATCTTGACTATGTACAGGGTTACTGGTAACTCGACGTATTCCTTACAGGACGTCATAGTAGAATGTAAATGCAACAAATTAAGCCATCAAATGTTCCACCGAAATTCAGTAGTTTTTGAGTTTTTAAGATTTTTAGTTTTTTTACGAAAAATCCTAGATTACATCATTTGAAACCAATTTAAAAATTATCCATGGAGCGACTGTATTGAAATTTCTGTTATTATCATAGTTGATGACGTAGCAGATCTTTGTTAATAATTAAAAGTCCAAAAAGCCTAAAACCTTGGCAAATATCACTAATCAAACATTTAATTTTTTGTCATTTTACCCATTACTTAATCAAAAATGTTGTCTAGTTCCAAAAAAAAAATACTACACACTTGTTAAAGTAATGGCAAAAATTACAAAAAAATAAATGTTTGATTAGTCATATTTGCCAAAGTTTTAGGCTTTTTGGACTTTTAATTACCAACAAAGATCTGCTACATCATCAACTATGATAATAACAGAAATTTCAGTACAGTCGCTCCCTAGATAATTTTCAAATTGGTTTCAAATGATCTAATCTGGGATTTTTCATAAAAATTCTAAAAATCTTAAAACCTCAAAAAGTACTGAATTTCGGTAGAACATTTGATGGCTTAATTTGTTGCATTTACATTATACTATAACGTCCTGCAAGAAATACGTTGATTTACCAGTAACCCTGTATATAATATTTTCCAGAAAAATATTTTTTAAAAAATCAGTCGAGTTTGCTTTTCATTAAAGATAAATATTTTTTGACGCGTAGATTAGCAAAATACCTGTATGTGCGTCACTTCAATCAAATAAATAAAAAAAAAACAAAATTATCTTATCAATTTGTACAATAATGGTTTAACGATCGCGAATCATGGCAGAAGTTAATATAAACGAGAAATTTGTGAAAATGGTCAATTACGAGTGGTCGAAAATGACTCACGGAGTTTCTCATCCACGAAGCCAGTGTACGAAAAAAAAAAGACTTATCGATCGAGGAAAATGAAATGAGGCACATGGCTATGGAACGCGATGCAGCGTGTGTGCAACCCTAGAAAAAAGGGCGTGGGTTTATCCGCGTTGGAGAGGGAACGGTACGTTTTAGGGCCACATCAGCCAACCCGCAAACCGGTCTTCCACCGATTATGTAGGTGGAAAGCAGGATCATCGCGATGTTGCCACGCATGCAAGCGCAGCGAGTTTGTGCGTTATGCACAGCCCCTTTTACCATACAGACAACCATTATGTTACTCCGCGTCCCTTTCCTTCGTTCCAGACTTTGAGAAAAAGGTACGGGGTTTCGGTATGCGAACCTGCTGCTCGTATTGGGAAATGTTGAAAGGAATCGTTTGATGCGTCTCTTATGTATACGAGGTTCGTTCAAAAAAGTAAGGTCAATTTTTGTTTTTGTAAATATTATGGATTTTTTAGATTTTTAGATTACTAGATGTTCTAGATTTTTTAATTTTTAGATTTTTAGATATTCTAGATTTTCTAATTTCGAAATATTCTAGATTTCTAGATATTCTAAATTTTTAGATTTCTGGATATTCTAGATTTTTAAATATCTAGATATTCTAGATTTTATAATTTCTAAATATTCTAGATATTCTAGATTTTCTAATTTCTAAATATTCTAGATTTCTTATTTTTAGATTTCCAGATATTCTAGATTTCTAGCTATTCTAGATGTTTAGATATCTAGATATTCTAGATTTTCTAATTTCTAAATATTCTTGATTTCTAGATATTCTAGATTTTCTAATTTCTAAATATTCTAGATTTCTAGATATTCTAGATTTTTAGATATCTAGATATTCTAGATTTTCTATATGTACATATTCTAGATTTTTAGATATCTAAATATCTAGATATTCTAGATTTTTAGATATCTAGATATTCTAGATTTTCTAATTTCTAAATATTCTAGATATCTAGATATTCTAGATTTTCTAATTTCTAAATAATCTAAATTTCTAGATATTCTAGATTTTCCAATTTCTAAATATTCTCGATTTCTAGATATTCTAGATTTTCTAATTTCTAAATACTCTCGATTTCTGGATATCCTAGATTTTCTAATTTCTAAATATTCTAGATTTATAGATATTCTAGATTTATTCAGAAATATATATTTTGTCCCCTTCTAAGTAATCCCCCCTCAGGTGTGATCCACTTGAGCGGGTAGGCGTAAAAATGTCGAACGATCAATATTCAGATCGACCAAAAAGTCGAATTCGAAAATGACGAATGTTCGAATATAGATAGATCAATCTTACTAGAGTCTGTAAAGTCGAAAATAATAAAATAAAATTTCGAATAATTAAATTGCAAACAATGAAATCTTCGTTATTTTGCTAGTTCAAAATTCCGTCGTTTCGGCATTCTAGTCGTTCTACATTTCGACGTTTCAATATTCTGACTTCCACTCGAAATTGCTTTCATATGTGCTCAACAGGATCCTGAAATAAAGGATTGAAACAAGTTTTTTCCAAAAGGCATATTTTGCGAACTGGTGAGGCGTTTCGCTTTTACCAATACTTCGAATGCTTGAAAAAATCGCAGTATTGATAGAAGAGAAAATTGATCGAAGAGTTTTTTTATTTTTATTTTGTACAATAAATATAACATTTCACCAATTGATAATTCTTTTACGTCCTCTTGATCTTGGGTACTTTTCTCTTGCGATTACGATTCTTCACGTTACTGACTTCGTAGAAGTTGCTACCGATTTTCTTTCTCTTGTTGGCTCTTTCGACGCGTCTGCGTTCTTTGCTCGTAAGTATTTTCTTGTCCCCGGCGTTAATTGCCTTAACATCATTGTTGGGTGAAACTTTGAACTGGCCGCTCGACGAAACAGTGACTTTGGATGTTTTTTCTTGTTCGTCGTCGCTCGAATCTTGAAGTTCGTCGATAACGTCGTAAGCGCTTTGCATCAAATTATCCTTGAACGTTTCTCCCTCGTGATTCTCGTCATTGTCGTCGTTTCCGTTTGTGACGGAAGTATCGGTTTGATTCGTCGTATCGATCGTTTCGTTGGGTTGGTCATCTTCACTCTCGGATTCGACTGGACTCGTCAAAGCGGAAGTGGCCGTAGAATCGTTGAGCGTCGTTGTTTCGCTGATGATGGACTCATTGCCATCAAGAGTCGCAGGTTTCCTCAAGAATTTGTTGTTCTCGGTGTCCATAATCGAGTAAGATAGAGCAACGCGAATTTTTCGGAAATCTTGAACGACACCTAATTTTACGCTCGTTTTCTCGTTGTTCGATGATTTTCCGATTTCCGTTGATTCGATATCCCCGGACGATTCGTTATCATGGTTTTCCGTCTCTTCCGCTGGTTCCTCGGAAGTAACAGGATCAAGGGACTTTTTGCTGAGCGGTTCCTCGAAACCAACAGGAGCAACGAAAAACGGAAGTCTTCCGCGTTGCCAATCGTTCAGGACCATACGTGCGACTTGGCTGATATCGGGTTCACCCTTTTTCAAAAGTTTGCCACTGCGTCTCGCGAGTTTCTCCAGAAAATCGGTATGATCCGTCCAATCGTCGATTTTGTAAGTTTTCTTCATGTATTCGGGTTTTACTCTCGCGAGGACAGTCTCGATGTAATCCTCCGGATTATTCACGAGTTCTACTCTGACAACTCCCTTGAGAACTTTTTCCGTATCGGTCTCCGAAGATGGATATACGACACCTGGACAATCGATGAGGTAGATACGTCGCATCAACGTTATATACTGCCAAACCTTAGTTTCACCCGCGATAGGCGCTACTTTGCAAACCTTCTTCGATCTGAGTGTGTTTATTACGGAGCTCTTGCCAGTGTTCGGGTAGCCGATGAAGCCCACGCTTATCTGCTTCTTGTCGATGTGAAGCTTGGCGAACTGGCGCAGCAAATTGATCAAAGAGCCTTTTCCGAAGGGATGAGTGAGCGACGCGTGAAACGCTACCGTCGGATACTCTGCGCTGAGAATGGCCACCCAACGCTGCGTCACCCAAGCCGGCACTAAATCAACTTTGTTGATTACGAAGATCAGGTGTTTGTGAGCCTTGTCGGTTTTCAGATATTTCTCGACCGGCGGCGAACGAGTTCCCATCGGATCGCGAGCGTCCAATACCTGCAACACTACGTCCGACGAATCAATCACTTTGTACAATTCGTTCCAAATCCTCTTGCTCTGTCCAGCCGCCATCACCCAATCACGCTGAGCATCCCGCACTCCGTCATCCGGACGCACCAAATCCAAATCTTTCGTATCCTTGTCCTTGTCGTACACAACTTCCTTCTCGTCCACTTCTTTCTTTAATTCGTCGTACGACGTGACCGTTAGATTCGGACGTTTGCGCACTTTCTTAGGACCGAAAACACTCTGAAAACTCTCCGTGTCCAATAAATGACAACGAGCGTTCGCAGCCTTTTGTTCCAGCAGTGTTATCGGCAATTGAGTCGGCTTCATCACTACCTGGTAGGGATTTTTCATCACCGCGCCCAGCTCTGTTTGGAACTTTTGCAACGCGTTCTGCGATATTACTCGAGAATTACCGAACCATCTTTGCGAAGGCTCCACGCGTGACATCGTCCCCGACGGATGCCAGCCTTGGAACGGTGCCGGACTTATTATTTTGCCGGATCGGTTTCTCTTGGGTTTTTGACATCGATACATCTGCAACCTCTTTATTGTCCCTTTTGTTCTCGGTCTTGCTACGCCTTTGAGACCCTCTTTCGGCCGCTCCGGATTCATACTGTGGCCCGAACGGTTGAAGCCCTCTTTGCGAGGGCGTTTCGTCGCTGCACTCGTTTTAGGCATTTTTGTATCTGGAAAAGTGCATGATTCAATGAGCTTTAAAACATAGCCGTGTGATGAAAGATTGAAACACTTTTGCCGGTTTCCGTACCGTCCGCTTTACCATTGTATAGGCAATGACAAATTACTAATGAATCTAAAGATGAAATCATAAAAATACATTTGCGCTGCAGCTTTAGTTTTACTCTGAATAATACTGTTTAAACAGTTTTAATACTTTTTAAAACTGATACTAAGCCAAACTTGAACGCTAAATCACTCCTAAATCTTTCCATATCCTAGATTAATGATCGCAGGTCTGAATGTTTATAAATTTTACTAAGATTCCAGGTTATCGGAGCTGAATAACCCTTTTAGGCCGGGAGAAAAAAAATCTTGCGTAGCTCGTTTTCGATATTTTCGATCCTAGACAAATAATAAAAAAAATCCCGCCCCCTACCGGAAAAGTTCACACTATACTAAACGCACTACCTTGTGGTACGAGCCGCGTCTCGTAAAGTTGATCGAGCGCGCGAAAATATTTTTGTAAAAGTTGAACGCACGATCGTATAAGAGCGTCGTGAAAGGGATAAGCAAACCTGGAGTTTGCGGATTGAACCTAGGCGCAGTACTGTCAATAGAGGTCTAAGTACTATAATTGTAATATTTCGATCGACCGTGTTGCTGAACTAATAGAGTTTGTGTAATGGGTTTGGCCGGAATCTTTTAATTACATTGATCCGTACATCATCGAAAGCATGGATGCATTTGCTGTGACATGGCTTGGTATAGGAAAAAGCTAATGATTGTACAATTTCACATTTTTTTTTTGTAATCAAATCAATATAGAAATGTTTTAGAAAAAAGGTTGGGTCACTGGATATTAAAATGAGAATAGTACGGGAAATAGGCCTTATTCAAAACTAGGATAGTATCCTTACAAATTCGGAAATATTGATTAGTTTATAGCAATCTGTTTTTTATGTTGCAAATTGTAAGGCATAAAATCGATAGAATTATTGCCCTACCTTTCGGGATATCAGAAGATATTTTTCTTCGATTAATTTATATCAAACGTTATAGTATTGTGAATCAAACTGTTTCTTTTTAGGTTATAGTCGGTGGCCGGAAAAATTCACGTGGAGCTACAGGAATTGTGAATGCAGCTGGGACGCCATGCTGTGGGCTGTCACATATGTGTTGCGTTAAGGTTGCATGCATCCCAAGCTCCGTCGATAAAAAATTCCCCCGAATTTCTTACCGACGGTTGTTACGATTTCCGTTTTGACCGACGGAAGGTCAACATCAAGAAATTGCGAGAATGTCGTCGTAAGGGAAAATTTTCACGGGCCCAGAACTCTTGGCGCTACGGTCCTGATACCCAAAAGTCAGGAAGAAGGGAGGCGAGGCTCGAGCTTAGTGGCCCGCCATGTTTTTCACCAAGTGGGGTGTGTAGAAAAGGCCGGGGTGAAGAATCATCTCTCGGGACATGCAGGTATTTCAAATATTTCATATTATCGCGATGGTAAATATCCTTGGGATTAACGCGAGTTGTAAATGTCGTTTCGATTCCACGGTGATCGGTCACTCGAGAAAATTCGTTTGTTTCGCAACGTCACTCAATGGGCAAGAAGGGAGGGGGGTTTTAGAGACGGACGGTACTACGCGCTCTGTGGCAAGTCCGTATGACTCATGAACGAAAACGCATTCGCGCAATCGACAAGGTTATTTGCACTATCCCGGTCATACGAAAAAACGCAAACAAGATTCGTCCCGAATAGCTGTACTTCGAGTGTACACACTATTATTTATTTCTCGTTTAACTGTCAGTCCGACGATGTTGGCGAAAGTGTTTTTGACAGAATGACCCGACGATGTCTCATCTGACGATTGACGCAACGACGTCGCGGTAACCATTGTGTTTGAGCTTTCCGTTCTTCGTATTTCCTGAAAGCATTCACGGTTATTTTTCCAATTAACGGGCGCTTTACTTCGACTTCATTTTACTCCCTTCGCTGTACTATTAATATGAATGCACGTATGTAGATGTATACAATGACGTGTTGATACATCAGTTTGACAAGAAAGTAAAAGCTCTTTTTATTCGTTTAAGATTACACACGTTTTACGATTGACAGTTCGGTCGATCATTCTTTTTATGCAGCGGGTACAACAATAACTTTTTTTTACTCTGTATCATTTGCATTTTATCACCTTTTAACCTTCTCAAACCCATCGGCTGTTGCCGCAAACCCCTCTGACCTAAATAGCTGTTCGAACCTAAATCAAACAAGAACTTGTAAGATTGTATCTTCAACGGATCCTTAATCATCTTAGAATCAGCGGTAAAGAAAACTTGCAAAATGTTTACAGAGTCAAAATGGGAAGGAGATTACATATGTCCTTCACTAAGGCCTGCCATCCACGCAACGACGACACATCCACCACCCGTGGACCTGAAACCAACACACACTAGACAAAGAAACCAGGAACCAAGAACTCCAAGCAAATATACAACAAAAAAAAGAAATCAATAAAAATCCCTTGCCGCAAATCGCATAGTAGCTTAACGGAACATTTCGAATACCAAAGTAGAATCAAAGTGTCGAATAATTCAAGATTCTCAGAATCGAAAGACGGGTCCGTGGTTGCAGTGGAGTCAACAATTTTTCAAGAGAAGACAATAAAACAAATAAATTGTAACGAGGTGAGTATTCGGAGAGAGAGAGAGAGAGATATATATAAACAGCGGTTTGCGATACGTTATCGTTTTTTCTCGCAGAAGAGAGATGATCACCCCAGGGGCAGCGGAGTTTGCGAGAGTTCGTGGGTCGAGGCGGAGATCAGCGGAGAGGGAATGAGGAATCCGGCTCTACATCTGGTTGGGCTAGCGGCGTCCCCCGGAGAAGGCGGGTTCTTCGGTACAAGGGCCGAGGAGGAGTTGCGCCTGTGGCTCGAATCACGCTTGGACGCATTGGGAATTGACCCAGTAGCGTACGCGCGCTTCGTTCTGAGCCTATTGCGCCGCCCCGACTCGGCCCTGAGTCCTCTCGCTGAGGCTGTGGGTGACCACCGCGCCGGAGGACGACGCACCCGCCTTCGACCCAGGACACGGCTACCCCTTCAAGGAAATCGCGAGCAACGGCGCGTGGTTGTGCAATGTCTTACCAGTGCAGCTGATCAGGTAATACCGTTCGGACATCTGTGCGAAAATTTGCAATCTTCGCGTTCTCTACCGTTCAAAATCTTTTGGCTTTTCGAATTCTGGTCCTTATATTTTCTGATTTTGTTCTCATTGTGTATGTGCGATACACGATTGCCGTGAATGAATTACAAGGATTCAACCCTTCGTAGTCACGCAGGCGAAAATCAACACTCGCTCATTAACTTTGCTGTTCCCTAAAGTGTTGTACTTAAAGAGTATTCTCTTCAAATGTTAGATGATAATATAAAGAAATAATATATTGCGTGATACAAAGAAGAAAATATAAAGAAATCATAAACTTATGATTCTTATAAGCAAAAAAGTGTTTTTTTTTTATATTGATGTAATCATGATTTTCTATAGATATGACATTCGTGTTTTTTAAATTAATATTTCGTTCAAGTTGAGAAACAATTGTTCCACTCACTTTTACTCAGACTGGCAGTTTTGTCAAGCTGGTTTTTTTTTAAAACCAGTTAAAATTGTTTAAGTATTAATACCATAAAATTCTCCACATGATTATGAAGGGTTGATACAATATTACTGGAAGTTATTTTTTTATGAATTGTCTTTAGAATTCCTCCGAAACGTAACTTGTCAGTTAAAATGCAAGGAGTCGAAAGAGTTATTCCTTACGAAAAGTGTAATCGATACGATCGTGGAAGGTACACATAGGAACACGTAGAAGGAAAACGTAGAACTTTTGTAATTGTGCTGGTGTGTCTGCACAGTATGTTCTGTTTCCGAGACGAACAAATTTTTGTCTTTGCCCGTTTTCGAAGAGAACATACAGGTCATGTTTGTCCGTTTCTCTCGAGGGTTTAAAGGGTGAATCGTGGGTCAAGGGGGGATATCGTGACTCACCACATGACGTATCGAAATAGAGAACAACATCCGTTACGCGCTTGTTATTGAAAAGTGACGATATCCCGATGTTTTCAGAAGTGCGGAGTGGAATCATTGGTCGATGAATTGTGCGCCAAACTGAGAGACTTGGAGGGAGTCGACTCTAACGATGATAAAGGCGAGTGTAGAAAAACGGAAGGACAACCAAAGACATCATTAGAGTCGCTGACCCCGCGAGACAGAGCTCTCAGATACTACGCCGCGTTCCCTGCCTTACAACCTGCCACCCCGAAAAAGTCTGCCCACAAGAGAGACAAGAATTTTGGCAACACCAACAACAATAATATTAAAAATCACGGATTTAATAACATCAACAAGAACGCCAACAACAAGGCTCGTCAAAGGAAAACAAAGATGTCTGTTGTGAGTATTAGCACGAACCTATTTTGTTAAGGGAATGACGAAAACGCCTTTCGACGCGGCCCCTCGATACGTCGGTAGTGACAATTGTGCAGTTTTGAGCTGCGAGTCACTACCGACGGATGGCGTCACGCTCGCGATTCGGCCTTGAAGCCTCAACATCATCATTCCGGTGAGACAAGCGCCTCACCGGAATTCGCGGGAACTAAATTTCACGAATTTCGTGCGAAATTTGCTGGAAATTGTAAGCAATTTCTTACTAATTGTAGATATCCACGGATTTCTTTGAATATGTGAAGGAACGAACCGGTCAAGATGCCAAAATGTTTGTTTTGAATATGGCTACGCGGCTGTTTTCTCCTCCAAGTCGTTACATTAGCCTAACTTTTTATTTTCCATCAAGTCTTCACATTATAATACAATCCACTTTTTTTTTGCATAAATTCAATAAATTTTATGAGAAGACCGCTTTTCGTCCACCAATTTGACATTGTCTGGTGAAATTACGTTAAATTCTGAAGAGTTTGACTTTATTAGGATAAAATCGTGTAAAACATTTGGATGAAATTTTTAAATAAAATACGAGTACATATTTCGTGTATACGTGGCCTTTTTGGGTAGCTCAGCGATTATTCCGAAGATACTTGCCTTTTTTAGGTTAGCAGAATTTACGTTTATTGGTGATAATTTCATATTAAAATTGGGATTAAATTCTGGTAAATACTTACGATTTTTCGGGCTCTATATTTCATTATATCTGGTGATTGCTTAAACCTAAGCCGAAAAGAAATCCATGGGTATTTAGCATCTTATTCTACTCTACCAACAGCGATGGGATACCGTAGCCTCTTAAAAAAAAAACACATCCAATTCACGCGGTAACATTCTTCATCGATTGCTTCTTTTTCTTGGATGTTTCTTCAGCAGACCATCGAAGCTCACCGATCAGAAGACAAGGAAACCTACGGTTTCGCCAAAGCGATGGAACGCGAGCGCGAAAAAGAGCGCGAGTTAGAACTGGATCAGTTGCGACTGGCACAGCTGCAGGCAAAGTTTGATGAAAGCCTCGAAGCACTTTGGGACACGGGATCGGGCAATGGTCAGGACAAGGCTTCCATTTGGGCTGCACCCTCACTCTCCATTCTTTCCGGTCCACTCTGGCCCGTGGACACCGGAGACATACCTTTGACTCTTCCGATTTCCGATTGTGTATCCACAACGGACACACCTTATCAGGAATCCATTGTTGACGACTCACCGATTATACCATGGGACATTGATTTGATCGGCGTTGAAAAATACGTTAACGAAAACAGCGGCAAAGATGGAACAGCAGGTTGGTTCAAATGTGATAGCACGATCACGTGTACTTGATTTGCCAGATCATTGCTGAATTTTTTTCACGTTATTTCGAATGATAATATTCGTATTATCACTCAAGAAATAAAACAAGTCGAAATTTGAAGCTTCCATTTTTCTTGTGCAGCTTTATTCGTATTTTGTAAGTAAACGTATACAAAAACAGGAAGTGTTTTGCCGTGCAGAGGTTTCGAGGATTAAAGTGATCGAAAAAAATAATAGTAGCTCTGCGTTCTGATGATAATTATCTAGTTGGGTCCAGTAATCAGTTATTATTGTACGAGCTGAAGAATCGACACGTAATAAAAAAAAAAAACAACAGTAGCTTCTGTTTGAAGATTTTACTCGTATTTGATAGATTTATCCATGTGGATATTACATTCGATGATATTAAAGTAACGACGTTGAAATACGAGCATCTAAATATTTTTAGCGGGAGTCCATTATTTTTTAATTATTCCGCACGAATTCACTTGAGCGAGTATCAGTACTTTGAGTTGTCGCATTGGATAAACTCGTAGCTTAAAAAAAAAAAGAAAAAAAACAGAGGAAGGTTTATAAGAAATAAGAAAAAAGAAAGAATAAGAAGAAATAAGAAAAAAAATCGTTAACGTTTATAATTCACCAAACGCTCAAAATAATTCATCAATGATTGGAAAAGTACACTTAAAATGTCCCAAATGCCTATTTGCACAAACTTGGAGCAACGTTCATATCCGAGATGCGCGACCATAAATGAAAGGACTATAAATGAGGGTTAGTATATTCGGGCATTCGAACCTTTCATTTAACATTGCAACGTGAGCTCACCCATTGATCTGTACCTCTCTATTTCATGATCAACATGTATTATTTACACATCAATAATGCTCCAACAGCAAACTGGGTTCGTAGATACACCTCGTGGTCCAGTTGATCGTTCGAAGGTTCGTTAACGATTTGGTACAATTTTTTTTTTGTTTTCGCACGGTTGTTGCAGAGTACAAATTGAACTGGTCCGACTACATCGGAGATGGAACATGGTGTTGGAAGGGCCTCGGTAGCAATATCGTGAATTTGAACAACAGTCCACCCACCGGCGGCTGTTTTTTTCCGGTGGTGCCACGAAAAACTCCGATCGGCACAAGAAAGGAGCCGATCTCGAATCCAAAGGTCGCGAATCTTCAAGACGATGAAGAAGATTTGTTGACCTCGGCGCGTACGCACTTTCGTCCAATAAAGGACGGGGGTAATTGGGCAGACGGAACGACATTTCCCGTGAACAACAGTGTCGAGCGTGTGGCTTATCGGCGATCGGACTCGGGACACTTGCTCTATCTACCCGGGGGTGAGAGTCCTTACATGGAGTATCGCGAGAGTCGCTCGCCAACGCCACTCCCGTCGACCAATCTAACACTAAAGTTTCGCGTTCGCCAGTGCGACAAATGCGTACAGACCGAGCCGGTACGCTCGCCGATAAAGCGTCGTATTCTCGCTGAAGAGGATCATTTTTATTATTCTTCGATCGAACCCGACGAAACGATCGCCCGTGAATCCAACGATGCGGAAAAGGATTCGTTTAATGTGGATCAGATCGCCGGGATACGGCCTGGCCTTCCATTGATCAACGATAGAAAAAGGTTAATCCATTTTTTTTCCCACGTTTTTATACACTCATTTTTCTTGTTTGTTTGTCGTTCCGGTTGGATTTTTGCAACGATATTTTGAGGCATTTCCCGATAAGCTAGCAGGCTGAAATTTTCAGGGTAAATTCAAACCCCATGACATGATCCAAACAAACCCAAACAAACAAACCCATACAGACAAACAACAAAGATAAAAATAATAAAATAATTCATAGATTTGAAAAATCTAAAAACCCACGTTTTTAAATGTCCTAAAAATAAGAAAATAACAGTACGGGGCTGAGAGAGGGGATATATTTACACGTCATGTAAATATATCTCATAAATAATCCCTTAAATAATATACGCCTCCACGTTTTGCCTGGCCTCTCTCTCAGCCCCGTAGGGTTATTTTCTTATTTTTAGGACATTTAAAAACGTGGGTTTTTTTTTCAAATCTCCTTTCGCGAATACCAGATTAACTTTCGCACTTTTCGAAAAACGCTATTTCTACGGAAGGGATTTGATATTGTTGCAGAAGGCACAGTAGCAGCTTGAAGTGTCGACCGTTGGCGGCTCTCCGACCGTTGACCTTGTAAACTGATCACCGGACTGCTGATACTGGATTCGAGCGATTGGACAGTTGGGTTTAAGATGTTATTATTTCGGGGTAAGCGGAAAGAAGAGAGTCGAAGAAACAAGAGAAGATTAAAAAAAAGAAGAAAATAAGTAGAAGAGGAAAAAGAAGAAGATGAAGACAAAAACATATGGAGGAAGGCAACAAAGGAGGTGAAGTCGAAAAAAGGAAAATCGTAACGTAAAGACAGGGGGGTCCTCTTGGCATGTGGAATTTGTTATGCATGAACCCAAAGAGGCACGGCTAGCCCCCTTGCCACTTGTAGGAGCCAGCAATTCAAAAAGAAAAACAACAAAAAAAAAAAAAAAGAATCACGAGTTTATGGATGAAACATATAACAACAGTTTATTTAGGAAATTAATTATTATTAATCTTTTCCCGAGGTTGAAGAAAAAGGGAGAGGAAAGAAAGAAAGAAAGAAAAAAAAAAAGAGTCGGTGAGTGCCTCGAATGTCCGAATCGAAGGCAGCGAGCAAACGCCGAATTAGTACGAGTGATCGAGCAAACGCCGAATTAGTACGAGTGATTTTTTTCTCTTTTCGTCAATTTATAATTTCGTTGATGATTTTCTTTTTTTTTTTTTTTTTTTTTTTTTTTCATTAATCATATGAAAGAAGAGATCGAAATTTATCCCGTTATTGCGCGCATCCGTACGTATACGTACGTATGTTCACGTAAAGTTACTTTTTTTTTTTTCTCCCGTTTGATACCCCGTACGCGAAAGATTATTGAAGAGTACCTGAGCGTGACGCTTAATTATTTATGTCTGTTGGAAGAATGCGAGCTATGAAGTACGGATTTACGTGAACTTACAATTGGCGAGAACTTGCGTGGCTTCGCTCTCGTTAAAATGTATTTCGAATCAGAGCCAGCCGAAAAGTAAACGATTCGAGGCGAATTGATAATGTACGAGCAACGAGGATCGCGAATAATCGTTCGATTTGTATCGCGAAACGAATTTTCGGGGCGAGCTGCGCGCGTCACGTCAGGAACAAAAGGACAACCGCTGTTGTATTTTCTTGTTTTTCTTCGTAATTATTAATGAATTATCTTAATCGTATTTCCTAATTATAATTTAAATCCCTAGAACATTAACACGATCCTTCCCGTGTTCAACGAAACGCAAATACGAAAAAAAACAAAAAATAAAAAAAAAAAAAAAAAAAAAAAAAAAAAAAAAAAAAGAAAATCATCAACGAAATTATAAATTGACGAAAAGAGAAAAAAATCACTCGTACTAATTCGGCGTTTGCTCG
>JAPYZJ010006036.1:0-10591 GCA_030522765.1 Ophioninae sp. B BG-2022a | reverse complement strand
ACCAAATTGACTAGAATTTGAAAAAAGCAGACCCCATCGACCCCTGATTGAAAAAAAACTCAGGTCTAATGAAAATCTGGAAGATTTAATGGATCCCAAATAAATTAGGTAGAATTCGAAAAAAAGTGGACTTTGTACACTCCTATTTTGAAAAAAAAATCAGGCTTAATAAAGATTTGGAAAAATCGTTGGAAGTCGATCGAAAAAATCGTCTTTAATTCGAAAAAGGCACGATTGGATCGTAGCATGTGACTAGATTCTGAAAACTACCACGTGGCAGTTTCAATTTGTATATTTTGGCTGTTCAAAAAGAGTGTTAAATAATTCATTGTTTTTTGGTGGATTATAAGTGTGGTGAAGACTCGATGTTGTGATAAGCGATGTCTGCTTCAACAGCTGGTGTGACTACACGTCTCAATGGATTGGAAAGCAACGAAGGTTCGCCTCTTTTTTTTTTTCGAATTGTTGGCACGAGGCAAGTTCGTTGGCTAGCTTCGTGTGTTCCTCCAATGTTTGCATTGGGAGGATAAAGGTGAACGAGGGGACGATTGACGTGAGAAGCTCGCACTTGTGTCTGTCATTTATAATTCCATTCGATTTTATTAGATTGACGTATACCGGATAATCGACAAGGGGTCTATTTGTTCGATAATTGCTTGCACACTGAATCCTATTTTTCAGATGTACGGGATGTCAAAAATACCATAAGTCAAATATTATTGTTTGGGTTAATAAAAATATCCCTCGTGTGCCAGATAAAATCGATTCTCACTTGCAGTCACGATATATACACCTTTATGCAAAGTCGGCGATTTTGTAAGCGTAAAAACAATTTTTGAAAAATAAAAATTTCTATTTTGCCAACTTTATTTATTTATGAGAGTGTTATTGATTTTTAGCTAAAACCTTATTTGTTTACGGTAGAACGTCAATTCTCCTAATTTAATCCAACTAACGATGTGTCCAATTTTCCAGTTTTTTAAATCACAAAAAAAAAAATCTTTCGCGGCTTGAGGCAACTCAAATTCAAGGTACACTTATGATGACGTAAATGCTAGTTATTATATTTTAAACGCGTTTTTTTTTAAACCCAATGAAAATCCAGTAACATCGTAAATAATTGAAGGATAATATTAAAAATAGGTATGATCGTGTAATAGATAATATTAATTTTTACATTTAATTATAATTATAATAAAATATTTTATATACATTATTTATATTTATATATTATTATATAAAAAAAATATAGTTTTTCTCAAAATACATTATATAATTAAATAATATTATATATATGAATATATATATTTTATTTTCTATTATCTATTTCGAGAAAAAATTGTATAATATTCTATAATTTAAAAAAAAATAAAAAAGTACAGTCCGAGCCAATATAATCAATTCGACGTAGCAAAAAACCGTTTATTTGATGATTAATAATTTTTTTTGTCTGGAGAAAAATATCTTTGGTAAATCGACGAGCTTGCGATTGATAATCTCAGAGGAATTATTGAACCAGAGGTTCATTCGATACGTCACTTTCGTGAGTTTCTGTCAATTTGGGTAAACGATGGAAGAAAACTCGGATCTTCTTATCATCGAGCAATTTGTTAAGCACTTTTTTAATCCGACATTTGATGTGTCTGGCAAACTCGAAAAGTGATACGTCGAGACGACACGTCGATCTGACGAAGAAGACAAAAAATAAATGAAAAAAAAAAAAATCAAAAAAAATCAGGGTCCACGACTTCGAAGAGGGTGACTCGATATCTGATTACGACGGGGGTCTTCTCGCGTCCACGAGCGTGCCGACTCGTATCATATTTTGCTAATTGGTTCGACATCGAATCGCCGCGCTAATTGTTTTCGCCTGATAATGGAAGATAATATTAATAATTTGTATCGGTGATCACTGATCTCGTGACTTATCGAACTCTAGCTGTCCTGTAAACCTGAAGAGAAATTTCACTTTTGATTTTCTGAAGATTCGATTCGTCTTCGATTTTCGATTTGACTGGTTCGGTATTCTTGAATTAACCGATCAATCGATTTGATCGATTTCAGTCATCAAATTAATTATTTCCCCTACTTTTATAAATAAAAATAATTATTCGAACGATTTTAAATAATTGTGAAAAATATTATTCAGATATTTTTCAATTGTTTTTAGAATTATTATTCGGACTTGTTTGAGTTTGTTTTTTTAAGTTATTTATAATAATTATTGCAATTACCGTGCAGATTACGATGTCGATCATTAGAATCCCTAATTAGATCGATTTAAATGATTATTGAACAGATTGTACGAATCATTATTCTCACAAGTATTGGAAATATTGTTAGACTACTTATTTCAATAATTTGTAATGATCAGGTAATTCAAGTAAACCCTAAAAGTAAACAACAATTATTTGATTATTAGAATGACTGATTACATTGCTTGAAATTATTTTTACAGCAATTATATGAATCATTATTATCACAAGTATTGGAAATATTGTTAGAATAATTATTTCAATAATTTATAATAATCAGGTAATTCAAGTAAACCCTAAAAGTAAACAACAATTATTTGATCATTAGAATCACTGATTACATTGCTTGAAATTATTTTTACAGCAATAATATGAATCATTATTCTCGTAAGTATCGAAAAAATCAGTGGAACCCTAATTTCAATAATTAATAATAACATAATTCCTACAAATCAAAAATAAAAAAATTCTATATTTCACAACAATAATTCTTCATCCATATCACTCGTAATAACATTTCCATCGTTTGATACAATTGGAAAAATAAATCCCACGTATTTTCTCGAACTCAATCGTAATATGCATTCGTGGATATATTTAATTCAGATCCCTATAATTTGTTCCCTACAATTTGCATTGCCTTCTACATCGGTAGACAGGAGTTGAATTTCTCTTTCGTTCTTTTTGCCCTTCGATTTCGTTCGAAGCCTTGAAATATACATAAGTCAGGGAGAGGTTTCGTACAGATTCATCGAGGATTGGAGGGATTGGGCCCTCCGTACGAAATTGGCAAACGTCTTTTGCCTTATTAAAATAGTTTGTCGTCTGGGGGTACGATTGGGTCGTCGCTTCCAAGACCATTTTTCTCTCTCTTTCTCTCTATTTCTCTCTCTCTCTCTCACCCCCCCCCCCAACAACCGTTTTTTTCTGAGTGGACCAAAAATCTGTCTCTTTCGAAGCAAATTCTGGGGTTCCTTTTCTCGGATCTAGATGCAGTGGCAAATGTCCCTTTTTCTCCTCGTTATTCGTAAAATAGAGAGAGAGAGAGGGAAAAAAGGGAGAGAGAGAAAGAGAGAGAGAAAAAGAGAGAGAGAGAAAAAGAGAGAGAAAAAGAGAGAGAGAAAGAGAGAGAGAAAAAAGAGAGAAAAAAAAGAGAGAGAGAGAGATCAGGCCAATTTAGACATACCACCGAAAATCGATCCGCACAAGTTCGCGCTCTCTACGAGAACGGTCATTCGAAATCGCACCTGCGCCTCCGTCCTCCAACAAATTGGTGAAATAAATCCAATTTTGGTCACCGCGATCTTTCTTTTTCTCTCTCGCTTGGTCCACGCTGTAAGTTGCTGCCGTTTGTGGTCCTGACACGAGACACGAAAATACACACAATTACACACACACACACACATACGTGGGCTCGCACACTGCCAAGTTTCTTTCGCCATCCCGTGCGCCCGTCGGAGCCTCGATAACGTCGATCAATATATTAGCAGTCTTTTTGTTTTTGTTTTTTTTTTTTTTTTTTTTTTTTTTCGTCCTCGCGGTTCGCGGTGAGACCGAGCTGGGCAGATAAGGGCGAGGTAAAACTTGAAAGTCTCTGGTACACACACTGGAACTCGTTGGATGGGATCGAAGAGTAAAGGATTTGTTTTTTTTTTAATGGAGTTTTTTAGAACGAGACTGGAGAGACATTTATTTTTTGAATTTTTAAAAAAAGTGTGGCAAGTGTTTTGATTGGCATTTTGTTTGGGTTTGTTGATAAGGATGGGTTAACTTTATTAAGGAAAAATTTGTATGTGATCCTGATGATGGATGTCCATAAACGTTTGATCCTGATAAGATGGGTTTTTTTTCACGAGGGCACGGGGAAAGTGGAAAAAACTCTCGTAGATAAAGATGGTTATGATTTTAATGGGGTTGATTTATTATATCGTTAGAAATTCGGTGAAATTGCATTTTAGAGAAGGATGGTTTGTTTGGGTCAAGATATGGATTTTCAGGTTGCTCGGTCACCCAACCAAGTATTGGTCCAGACGCTGTTTGGTAGCGCCCGATTACCGAAACGATAGAAGTTTGAGACTTATATTTTAGCTGTAATTCTGTATTGAACATTATTCATTATTCTGATATCATAATTACGTCGATTTTTTATCATGTCATTTTTTTCATGGTGAATTTGCTTACTCAGCTGATACGTCAAGTGTCAACTGGAGTGAGAAAGGAAAGGGGTGAAAAACACGTGACCGTCGCTCGAAAAAGTGGCAGTGACGGTGTCTATCCAAAAAGAATATTGTCACAAAAACGTGATGGCTTATGATCTCAAAAGACATCCATGGAAATATGGTGCTTTTCAAATTGGAGTTACGATTATCGAAGGGAAACATTTTCCCCAAAACGGCAATCCAATGATAGTCGTTAAAGTGGGAAATCATAAGAAAAAAACCAGCATTCGTGAAAGAACCGACTGCCCTTACTACAACGAGGTTAGTCCTCGTCCATTTTGAGTTTTTTCTAAACGAGAATATTTATTCATCAATTTTTGAGTCTTGTTCAAAACGAGAATATTTTTTCATCATTTTTTGAGTCTTGTTCAAAACGAGAATTTTTTTTCATTATTTTTTTCGTAAACAATTTTTCTGATTCCTGCAGTATTTCGTATTCACTTTTACGTGCCAATTTGAAGAATTGATGAGGACGAGGATATCGATATCCGCCTATCTACGAAACCGAATGCGACAGCTCAAGTTTCACGGCGGAATATATTTTGAAGCGGGAACTGTCTGGGATCAGCCAAGTAATGAAGTATACTTGTGACATTATTAATAAAAGCTTCGCTGCAACAGCGTATGGATACAGATCGAATGAAGGAGCTTAAGGCGTTATCTAGCGATCAATATCGACAGTACGCGCGAAATTGAAGGCAGCTTCATTGTACGTCAACAGAGCAGGCAATGTTATTATCTACTGATGGTAACTTATCGACTGATGGTAACTTATCGACTGTAGGTAAGTTACCGGCCGTCTGTAAGTTACCGACCGTCGGTAACGTACCGTCCGTTGATAAAGAAATTGAGAAACCTACCTTTTCTGAGCTGGTAAAAATAGTTGTCGTTTATTGACGCTGTTTTCGAAAAAAAATCGACGTACAGGAAATGTCGCTTTATACAGAAAAGTCAACTTGTAAAGTTTAATGTTCGGGTTATTAGAGTTTAACTTTATTTTATTCGTGGATTTGAAACATTTTACTAATCGAATAACTATTTAAAACTTCTGCACATGTTTCTGTTTTTTTGTTCTATTTTTTATTATACTGTATCTAAATTAGAGCTGAGTATTTTTAAGAAATATCTTTTTTTAGATCACGAATATTACCACAAATGGGCGATGCTGATGAATCCTAAGGATCAATCTGGTGCATCGAAAGGTTACGTCAAGTGCAATGTGACTATTGCCGCGAAAGGGGAAAAGTTAAAGGCACATCCGGAATCCGATGGGGATGAAGACATAGAAGGGTTGGTTTATTATATTATTATATTATTATATTATTATATTTTATACATTATATTATGTATATTAAATTATATACAGTATATTATGTATATTATATTATATACCTTATATTTTATACATATTGAAAATTGCTCTCTCAAATATAAAATTATAACCGAAACATTATTACTACCTACTCACATCTAAAAAAGAAACGAATACAAAAATTTCATTTTATTGTCAATGCCAAATTGCCAAATGCCAAAAAAAAGATTATCCGAACGTATTAAATAAATAAAAAAATTGTGATTATTCAGTTGGCTAGTTTGAAGAGATATAGAGTCACTGAAAAAAAAAACCAATGAAACACATGCCCATATCATCGAATTTAATTTCAATTATTAATGAAAGTAGGAAATAAAATTTTTTCAATGTTAATTTATTATAAAATTTATTATAATTTATTACGAACTCAATTTTTTATAATATTATATATATTATATTTATGATAATTGATTTATTACTGGTTTATTACAACGATAAATATTTGACATAATAAAAATTTGTAAATCTATGATTTTTCTATTTTGGACGAACTTTTGACCCGACTGTCCATCCAGTAATCCCTTAAGCTGTTCTTTTCGTTTACCACAATGAAATAAGAATTTTTCTCGCGCAAAGTTAAAAATAAATGCGTTGTAACTTGAGCCCAGAATTGACCCTTCCCCTTCTACTCGAATTTCTCGACTGACGTATTCGTGCGAAACTTTGACGCTATCTTAAAGGGGCAATCGCCCGAACCCCGTACTTCCAGAAATTTATTGCTTCCTATCGTGGATGCGAGCATTACGACGAGGCAACGAGCCCGATACGTGTTCTCGGTTTATCGAGTCGATGGTTTACCAACAGTCGACAAGAGTATCGCATGCACGAGTCACTCGAATTACGTAAAACCATTCGTCGAGATATCGTTCGCCGGTATGAAGGTAAATCCTCATTTTCTTTTCTCCCCCTTAAGGAAAACGGAAATTCAAATCTTCAAGTTCAAATCTGCACCGATGTGTCTTCCGAATTGGGCTCATCGGTGAATTCGTATCAAAGGGAAAGATACTTTTGATTTTAATCTTCTTTCAATTACTTAATTAGTGGAGGCAATCAATTAAGGGAAGCAATTACTTAATTAATAGAAGAAATTATTTAATTAGCAGAGCGAATTGCTTAATTAACAGAAGCAATTATTAGTTATTAATTAATTAATAGATAGCAATTATTAATTAACGGAGACAATTACTTAATTAATGGAAGCAATTATTTAATTAACGGAGGGAATTAATTCATTAACGGAGGCAATTATTCAATTAAAGGAGGGAATTACTTAATTAACTAAGGTAATTACTTAATTAACGGAGGCAATTACTTAATTAACGAAGGCCACGAATTAATGGAGGTAGTTACTTAATTAGATAATTAATTACTGAAAATCAACGAAATTATTTAATTAATTGAAGTAATTAACCGATTAATATTAAGGGACGGTGCACATTTCAGGGATAAGAAAACTCGATTTTTCTTCGATTTTCAAGCCAAATTATTGTTGATTAATTTATCGTTCAAATGAATTTTCCATTATTTAATAAATTGTCTGTCAAACGTAACACTGTATTCTATTTTTTGAAAACATTATATAATCTTAACCTGGTCCTAAATCTTTATGATAAAATATTATAAAAAAAAGTAAAATAAAACAAAATATAGAACCACCAAAAATATAATAATCAGGATAAAATTGAAATTAAAATTAACGTAAAATCAAACTAAAATGAATTGTACAATAAGTAATTTATTGTGATTCTATCAACTATTAGTTATCCAATTTTCATGAATTTTGGAATTTTTTAATATCCGTTTTTTAACAATAAAAAATTGTCAAGAAATTGTCAAAAAATTGCCAAAAAATAGTCGAACAAATTTTAAAAAATTCACTGGTATATGCACTTCTCTCCATCTTGCAATACTCAGAGACGCCGAAAAAAATTCGGGACGGTTTCGATCTTGCGCAATTCTCGAAATTCTTGAGAAACGAGACGCTCTCAGAGACGTTTTGATCTATAACTCTACTTTTGTCCTTCGTATTTTATTTTTCGTACGTCTTCTTGAGGCTCTATAAATATTCGACGCAGAGGGGTAATTACATTTAATGATCGATACTCTATATTGCTTCGCCGTGGGTATACGCGTTATACAGTGTGAGTCTTTATAAAGTGCACATATTAAAAAGGGTGAAAATATAAACAATTTTATCGACGGAAAAAATGTCAGAAAAAATCTTAAAAAATTTTTTGATTTTATATGGACTTTCAATTTTTTTTACTCTCGTCTTGGCACCCCATGCAAACAAACTGTTACGACTTTTAAACTAAATGTGATATTGAAACAAAACAAAATTAATAATGATCTCTAATAATAGGCCGAGCTAATAAAGCCATAATTTTTTGAAAAAGAGGACATTTTTTTGATAAATTTTACATTTATTGCAAAAAATTGGTAGAAAAATGGTAAATTTTCTTCAAAAAATCATTAATATTTAATTTATGAGGTTTATTTTTCAAAAAATTATGGCTTTATTAGCTCGGCCTATTAATAGACATTATTAATTTTGTTTTGTTTTAATATCACATTTAGTTTAAAAGTAGTACCAGTTTGTTTGCATGGGGTATAAAGGCGAGAGTAAAAAATTAAAAGTCCATAAAAAATTTAACAAATTTTTAATTTTTTTTTTCACATTTTTTCCGTCGATTAAATTATTTTTATTTTCACTCTTTTTAATATGTGCACTTTATAAAGACTCACCCTTTATACGTGCCTACGTTTTATTGTAGTCCACTTCTCGTTTACCTGTAAGCCTACTCGCTCGATAGACTTGGGCTACGCCAAATGCCAGACCTCGTTTTCCACCGGTATCGATCACCCCTTAATGCACCAACTGGCTTCTCCCTTTGTCCCATTCCTCGTCAACGTTTCTTTCCAAATCGATCACAATTGATTGGAAACGTCATTAAGAGAGGGAGAAGGATACCCTCGTCAGTGCAAGTCACACAAGTTTCAATCGAGTCTATCGATGTTTCTATTTCATTTGGCTGTTGATAACGATCTTTTTTTTTTGACGATGTTTACTCACGCGAGCTTTTGGGATTATGATTTATTTTAGACCGTCGTGAACAATTCAAAATTCTTCATTGTTGAAAGATCGTTAAGTAAGAATTCCTTGTACAGGAGGGCACAGGGAAACTGTTGAAAATCTGTCTCCCCTTGAAAAAATAATTAAAAAAAAACATTGGAAATTTTTTGAAAAATTGTTCCATGCTTGAGGCAATTCGAATTGGGGAGAAAGGTCAAATGTACTTAGCGATTTTTCTCGAAACTATATTTTCAAAAACGCTATACACGGTGTCTCAATTTCTCGTGAAATAATTAATTTTCAATTTGTAATTTTTTTTTTTCATTTCTCATTTGATATTAACAATAATAATCTCATTTTTTCTCAAAAAAGACAAAGGAAATTATTTTTCTTTCAAATATTTAATGTGAATATCTATTTTTCTGTTTGAAAGACAATACTCAAAAGAGTCGTTCAATTCTTAGCCAACCTTACCTAAAATAATGTGACCTTGTTTTGTCACCCCATCACTTATTGATAATTTTCATTATTCATGTTCATGGTCTCTAATAAAGGGTCGTTAATAGGCTATCTTACCTTATCCTCAAAGTGGTCCTTAAACTTCCAATAATTGGGTAGTTTGCCCTATATTCAAAGTGGTCTCAAAATTTCTAATAATTGGGTACCTCACCCTGTTTTAAAAACGACCAAAAACCTTTTTTTTTTCATTTTCGTTCAGGCGAGTAGCTAAACTAAAAGTACACGGTTTAGGATCTCACGTCTTAGGTTCTTTACTAGATTATTGATAACAGGTTCAATTATTAACAATTATTAACAATTGAGATTAATATTGAAATGATTAAGAATCAACTGAATAATTAAAATGATTAGCATTATTATTGAAATTATTAACAACTAACTGAATAATTGAAATGATTAACATTATTATTGAAATTATTAACAATTAACTGAATAATTGAAATGATTAGAATTATTATTTAAATTATAAAAAATTATTAATAATTAACTAAATAATTAAAATTTGATGCATAGCTTCGTCAATTTCCATGGAATTGAATGGCCAAACGATTTTTGGAAATCCCAACTTAATCCTCATCAATAAAATCATCCCTTCAGCCAAACTCCTCATACTTACTGATCATTTTACCATCGATTACTGAAATCCATGAAATACGAAATCGTTGATATTCCTTATCAGGGTTCAACGAGCGTGCAGACGACATCGACAACTGCGGTACAATTTAACGAGAGAATAATCTTCAAGGAAATGTTTCCGCCTTTATCACCCCGAGTCAGGATAGCCGTGAAGGCTAAAGTTCACGGTACGTGCTGTTCAACCCGGTGCAACTTTCCATTCGCCAGCCACACTCTGAACTTGACGAAAATTTCGAACTCCGGTGAATACGGTTAGTTCTTTGAGTTTACATCCGTGCCAATTTGGTAATGCGATTAAGGGCATAACGATCATTACCACGTGACACAGGAGTGCGAGAGAGATAGTCGAAACGTTTTAAACCGCGATTTCTCAAGAATGAAACGTTTTCGTCCAAAACGGTGAACGGGGAACCGTCGGTGCCATCGTCTAGAATGCACACAACAAATTTCATACCAATTGGTTCAGCCGTTTAAGAGAAAAGTGGTTTTAAAATTTCGAAGTGGACGGAAGCGGGAT
>JAPYZJ010006035.1:0-10591 GCA_030522765.1 Ophioninae sp. B BG-2022a | reverse complement strand
CGGCTCGGACGGCTTGTCTCCCGTAGCCTCGCACCGTTGGCTTGGCGGGCTAGCGGGGACTGTGGCGGCTGGCTCGGCGCCTCCGCGGGATCGTGGATTCCCCGCGGAGAGACTGTGGCTCGATTGGGGGGAAGGAGAGAGAGAGGCGGCTAATTCCCTTCCGGGGAATGATGTTGGCGGCTGGTCCACGGGCGGCTGCTGCCTCCTTTCCGAATCTTCACGAGCGGGGGAGGGGGAGGGCTATTCGGAGAGGGGAGGGGAGGGCTGCTGTGATGATGCGATGGTGTGGAGGCTCCCGCGTTGTCGATGGCCGGGCTTATTCTATTTTTACAGGCGTTTTCCGGGCCTCGCAGGGCCACACATTTTCGCGACTTAAACTAAATAATAAAAAAACCGAAAAGGGCGGGAGAAGCGCGAATGAAGGCGGGGTTTCGCAGTGCGTGGGGGAAAGGGGGATCAAGGAGTTTGGTGGAGCCAGCGTCGAGCCTGCGAGACTTTTGTGACGCGACGTCACAATATATATATGTTAAGACTAGTTGGCTGCGCACACGTAACCGAATACCGACCGTCGGTACATAGGGAGTACGGCGCGCCACCATACGAGCCTTTGCACAACGAGGGTTACCGAATCGGGAAGCCCATCATCTTCATTTTCTTACTTCTCTCTCAACTTCCGTTTCACGCCTATAACAGAAAACCTCTCTCGCATCTACTGAACGAAAACTCACTTTGTACCTTTACCATCATAAATATATTTCGCGAATCCGCAGTGAAAACGGTGAATTAGTTATTTAACCTCAACAATATACAGGGTTACTGGTAACTTGACGTAATCCCGTTAAGGGCGTGTAGTTTACATAATTTCTGACTAATTTGTCTATAAAACATCCCATCCTAATCCTAACCGTTTTCAAGATATTTTAATTTAATTGATTATTAGAAAAAATAGCCGCTTTTCGGATATTAGCTCAGCTGTTTTGAAATGTATGAGTCTTATTATTACTATTATTTGATTTTTACATGTAAAATAAGATGCTTTATGACCTCAATCACCAATATTATATGTAAAATGAATAAATACGTCATTGTAGACGATCAAAATTTATATATATATATAAATATATATATAGATGGAACGAAAGAAGTTTTACTTCAGTCGTGTGGTCATAAGCACACTCGTTCTTTTTTGGGATCGCGTTTTTTGTTTGGCTCATCTTAATTTATATCTTCGCCTGAGTACAGCCCAACTAGTTTATTTGAGTTTCGATTTCTTTTTTTTCTGTTTTCGTGTGACACGGGTCGGACATTGGTATGGGACTTCCGCGGGTCGCTTTCCCGTGCCCCCCCCCCTTTTCACTTTATTTTTTTTGCGTTATATCGAGTCAGAGTATTTCCTTTATTTTTGTAATTAGTCGTAAGGTTTTCGGTTGTCTCAATTAAAGACACAGTATTATTATGTTAATTAAATTCTTCGTTTTTTTTTGTGTTTTCCCCCTTTTCCCAGCCCACCGCCTTGGCAATACCGCGGATAGCCGTTATAATATGACCTGTGACTATAAGATTATTCCAAGTGCCGTAGGGGTCCGAATACGATGCTCGATAGCAAGCTCCGTCGCTGCTGATTGATCCCGTTATTATAAGAGGTCTTACGTTTGTAGAGTTCATTGTGCGGTCATTTAAAAGTGTATTATATGCTTGATGGGATCTTGTCTCGTGAATTCTTCTGCATGTATCGCTGGATGTTTCTAAGACGAATTCCATGTATCCATTTTTAACATCTGATGTGTGTGAGTGAATTCCACAGTATCTGATTGAACGATGAATTTCTCTTTTTCATTGGATGACTGTGTGCGAGAACTCTATTCTTTGGAGTAGTTGAATTTTAGATGTTGTAATTTCAGGTTTGCGGATAGGAATGTCACATCCCTTAATGTCCAATAATGACAGCATTGTGATATTCATTGCTGGTGCTTCGCAATCGTAAGCGATGAGCGCGTTGCTGAGTCAAAGAAAGAGAACGATGTAAATGATGAGCGACGACATCTTTCGGTTCATCCCGGTGACCCTGAAAGATGTCGATGTGTTTTTATATTTGTAATTTTAATCGAAGACAATTGGTGTGCTAATTCTGCTCGATCGCAATGGATTATTTTCCGTTTGTTGTTCCCTAATGCGATTTCGATGTCGTTTTGGTCTGGGAAGATCTCTGTTATTTCATATGGGCCTAAATAGTTGTCATCGAACTTACCCGTTTTTTGATTTTTTATTAGGTAAATTTTATCTCCGACTTGGAAATTTATTGGGTTGATCCTTTTATCGTAAAGGATTCTAGATTTTTGTTTCGCGTTTTCAAGGTTGTCGCGTACCAACTTTCGTACGTCCTGGGGGGCGTACATCATGATGGGCAAGATATATGACATGTTCGTCGTAGGTCACGAGTTTGTCTAGGTACGAGAATTGAGAAGGTAGTCGGGCTTCTCTACCGCAGACTACCTGGAAGGGTGTGAATGTCGTGCCTTCATGTACGCTCGTATTGTATGCGAAAGTTGCCAGTCGTAGCTACATGTGCGAATCCTTTTTATTGGTGTAATGTTTCAGATAATCTGTGAGCATCTAATGACTTCGCTCGAGTGATCCGTTCGACTGTGGATGGAATGCTGTTGTTTTAATCTGTTTAATTTTTATGATTTTTGTTAATTGCTTCATTACTCGACCGATGAAAGCTGCACCTTGGTCGGTGAGTATTACTTTAGGACATCCAAAAAGACAGATGAATTCCGTGACTAATGCATAGGCTATTTCTTGGGCCGTAGCGCTCTTCAGCGGAATGGCAAATGAACATTTCGAGAGATTGTCTTCAATGGTTAATATGAAACGGTGGCCAAGTTTAGATTCTGGATTTATCCGTCCAACTATGTCCACCGCGATTTTGTCGAATACATTGATCGGCGTATCAGTGATGACCATAGGTTGTTTGTTTTTAATCCGCACCACTTTTCTTATCTGGTAACTAGCGCATTGTCGAATATAGTCTTCCACTTGTTTTTTTAGATTGTCCCAGAAGTTTCGTTGCCTAATTCTGTTGTATGTCTTTGTAACGCCTTTGTGACCTGCTACTGGGGATTCATGGCATTCCTTTATTATTTCGAGCCTATCTTGCTCTGGCGGAACGATAATTTCCTCGAGGCAGATTGTTATTTCGATTTCGGTATCCGCAAATATTTCCCGAAGGATATTTTTTACTTTAATACATATTGAATCGCTGAGGTTGCTGTGCTTTTGTGAGAACGCTGCTGACTTGATGTTCAACTCCTCCATCGAGGTTCTTATATTTCTAAGGGTTTTTATTAGATTTTCCTCTGTTAGAGGGGATGTGCCGTTTTCCTGAGTTACTAAAGTGAACACTTTTTTCTTCGGCGTTCCAGAGGTAAAGATTTGCCCTATTTCGAAGGTGTTGTTCGGAGATAGATTTTTTAGCAAGCCTATCTCGATTAATTGTTTACCGATTTCGTTAGAGACTGTACCATCGGCTGAGATAAATCAAACGTAATCGTTTCTTCCCATTTCGATGTTGTCCCTGGTTTCCATGATATTGACGAATTCCGATTGTTGTTCGTTGTTACTTATTTATTCTTCTTCTGTGGCATTTGTTTTACTATTGTTGTCTCTGTTGTATGAATTCAGGCAGGGATTATTCGGTGATATTAGGGATGGGATTTTTTTTCTTGGTGGTGTGAGGATTCGTTCATGGAGCTCTCGGTGTTTACGACATCTGGGAGGGTGGGTGAGGGCAGTTCCTGGCCGGGAGAGGTTTCGGTCGTTTCTGCTTGTACATTACGCTTCGGTATTGCGTTCTCCTTTTTTTTTATTTGAGTGCGGGTGGTACTTGCGTGTGCATGACCATCCGCGTCCGAACAGCAGAAACATTTCTTAGGTTTCCTTTGTCTAGTGGGTTTACGCAGCTGAAGAGAGACGAGTTTCCCTTTTTTTATGCATTTTCTGCAGTAATTGCCTGTTGCTCCGTGTTGGTATTTGGGAGTTCTCTCGTTTCGCCTATATGGAGGTTGTCTGCAGTTTCTCCGTCTTCGTTTATGGAGCTAATGTCCATAGGATTAACGCTGTCGTTGGAATTTTCACTTCCTGAAGGGGGAGATAAGTCGGTTTCCACGAAAACGCCTCGCCTACGCTTTCCTGGCTTCTTGGATGGCTGCAATTTTCGTACGGTTTGTTTATGTGATGGCGTGTAAACGGCTGTCTTGCAGGCACATTTCCCTTTTTTGTGACGTCGCTTTAGCTATTGCTATCCAATTGCTGTTCTGAAGATAAAGGGGTTTTCGACGTATTTATTTTGTTTCGTATTACGTGAATGGTGTTTTCTTCGTCATCGTCGGACAACGTTGAAGACTCCGTTCATGGAGGACTTCCGGGAGGGCAGTATCGACGAGTGTCGCCTCTCTTATTTGTTAATCCTTTGCGTCTTTCCCTTCGATGTTGGGCGAATGTAATTTATGATTCCCTGATGCATTCGATTCTCGATGTTTCGACGAGGTCGGGGTTTTTCGCCCTGTAGAATTTGATCTTCAATGCTCTGAAAGATTCGTTTTTGGTGCTTTGAAGAATTTGATCTTTGGTGGTCTGAAAAATTTGATTCAGAACGCGATATCTTTTTGCTGAGGTCGCTGATGATCGGTTGATCAGTCGGGTCACCTTAAGATTGAGGAGATCCTTCGACGCACGGACTCACTTGCGTTTCTCTTGGAACTGCCGCATGAATGGGATCGTTTGTCTAAGGAGTAGGCGTTTTATGATTTCGATTTTGCTCGATCCTTCTGCAACGGGACTTACGTACGTTTCTCTCGGAATTGCCGTATCTGTAAAGTCTGTTGCTCGAGGAATGGGGATTACCTGATCTCGTGTACAGGCGTTTATGATCTCGTCTTTCGAATTAGATTTTGGTTTCTTTGTTCGCTTATTCTTTGCGATACGTTCTGACGATGAATATGTTCGTGCGTTACCTGGATGGGGACGAAGAATTTTTCCTTCATATGGGGTATCGCTTATTCGCCATTGGAATTTGATTGGAAGAGTTATGGGATTTCGAGAAAATGCGTCGGCGTTGGTATTAACTCTTCCTGGTTTGTACTGGATTTTGAAGTCGAATTCTTTGGGTCTCTCTCCATCGCAGTACACGTGACGTCGGGTCATTCATAGAATTTACCAAAATAACTGGCCGGTGGTCGGTCAGCAGTGTGAATGGCCTGCCGTAAAGATAGGGTCGGAAGGATTTCAGGGCGAATACCACGCGACCATCTCTTTCTCCAATGTAGAGTAATTCTTTCCGGCCGTGCTAAGGACTCTTGAAACGGCCACGACCATAGGGTCTTCGCCGATGTTTCCTTGTGAAAGGATTGCGCTGACTGCGTAATTGGATGCGTCGGTTGTTACAATGCATGGCTCCGAAAAATTTGGGTATTGGAGAATTGGTGTTGAGCATAATTTGTCTCGTAACGTTTCGAATGCTAATTGGTGTTGTGATGTCCAATGAAATTTGACATTTTTGCTGGTGAGATCCGATAAGGGTTTTGCAATTGCCGCGACGTTCTTCATGAATCGGCGCCAATATCCGGCTAAACCCAAGAATTCTTTCGCGTTTTTTGGGGTTTTTGGTGTTTTGAATTCTCTAACAGCTTCGATGTTTTTGCGATCGGGTTTTAATCCGTCTGCTGAAATTTGATGCCCTAGATATCTTACTTCGGTTCGCAGAAATTCGCATTTATCCGTTTGAAGAATTAAATTTGCGTTTCGCAATCTTTCGGCGAGTTTTCGAAATTCCCGTTCGTGTTCTTCAATCGATCGCGCGTAAATTACGATATCGTCCAAATATACGAATAAATCATTTCCTTGTAATCCTTTTAAAACAAGGTCCATTAATCGTTGGAAGGTTACTGGCGCGTTTTTTAAACCGAATGGCAGTCTGCTTTATTCATAATGACCGTCAGGGGTCGTGAAGGCCGTTTTGTGCTTGTCTATCGGATCCATTTCTGTCTGGTGGAAACCACAAGCTAGGTCAAAAATTGAGAAGTACCTCGCGCCGCCAATTCGGTCGCGGATGTCTGTTATTAACGGCAGGGGGTAAGCATCTCCAATAGTGACATCGTTAAGTTTTCTAAAGTCGATTACGGGTCTCCAACGTTGTTTCCTTATAAATCTCCTTTCTTCGGAACTATCCATACTGGTGAATTATACGGTGATTTCGATTTTTCGAAGATGTTTAATTTTAATGAATCGTTGATTTGTTTTTCTATTTCCGGTCGGTAAAACGGTGGATATCTGTACTGTCTCGTATTAACCCGTCGATCGTCTATCGTGGGAATTCGACGTTTGCATTCGCGTGTTGACCGAAGGGGTTCACCAGGTAGATGAACGAGATCTATGTATTCTTCTACGAGGGGAGATATCGCGTTACGCTCTTCGTCATTAAGATGTTCGAGCCGCAAAAGGTTTATTACTCCTTTTGCACGGTTTTCTCGCGTCAGAGGTTATTGTGTTCTAGGGTCTGTTGATTCGCGGGGTTATCATCTGTCTGATCGTTGTCGTCTGTGCTCATATCGAAAGGATAGAGTGGAATTACGGGAACCTCTACTCTGACATCATCGTTCAAGATATTTATTTAGGTAGGCTTTACCGTTGGTATTTTTAACCAAGGCTGCTCCTGCAAAAACGCCGTCTCGGAAGGGTATACGGGGTACGTAGCCTGTGTCTAGTCGATTTTGGATTCAAATGAATATGATCGTTTTCTGTCTGCCCCGCAGAAGAAAAGATTCTGTTTTCGCGAACGGGATGTCCACATTGTTGACGCGTACGTATCGCCCTTCCCAATCGATTCTACCTTTACTTTCGCCGATTGTTTCGTGGCCAAGGATTGCATCAAATTCCACGGGGAAATCGTCCGGGAAAACGTTAAATTCTACGGACTGATTATTGAAAGCCACGTTTGTTTGTCCGAGTGTCCTGGGTTTATCGATGATCAAAATTCCATATAATTCGTAAATGATCGAATTTTCTATTAGATTTTTATTAAGGATGTTGCTGATTCTTACTAGATTTAATTGTGATCCTGAGTCTGCAAGTGTATGAGTTTTCTTTCAGTCTTCGGATTCGATTTTGATTGTGCGTGAATTGTAGTTATTCATGTTGGTGCTCAGGTTACAAAAGGCTCGGGGGATTTTTTGTTTCCTTGGTGTATTTACTGTGCCTGGCGTCCTTGTGTGTTGAGACCCGTCGAGACGCCTACTCGAGGGGTCGTTGACTCGTTTCCCGGCAGTTTTCCGGCTTAGGCTTCGTCTTTACGACCGTTATTGTATGCTCGCTTGCGGCATTGATTGATAGTATGATCTGGCCGTTTGCAATAATTGCACGATACATTATTTTTGTTCGCGGTGTCTTTAGTTTGATTATCTTTTTTTAACTGAAAGCGTTCGCTCGTCGTGTAATTCGTTCTTTTGCAGTATGTGCAGAATTTAATTGAGCTTCAAGGTTTACCATTTGAACTGTTAATTCTGTCAGAAGGTTGAATAGGCAAGCAAGTGGATTGTGTGTTTTCGGTTTCGATTCGACCTAACATTTTCTCGACTTTTGTGGCGTGTTGGAAGATGTCTTCGAGTGTTTTGTATCGTTTGCATGCTATGTGGGGGCGGTAGTGAGTGTTAAGGCATTTTATGAATTGATCCGGAGCTGCGTCTTCCGCGAATATTTCAGCTCCGTCGATTGATCTAAGGTTAGATGTTTCGATAGCTTGGAGTGTCTTTCTTCAATGAGTATTCAGTCTACTGTGGAAGCTAAGGACTTTTTCTTTGTTACTCTGTTGGATTGTGCTCATGTCATTGATCCAAGTGAGGGGAGGTTTAGAAGGAATGAATTTACGTTTTAGGATGTTCGTGAGTTCATCGATTGTAGAGATCGTAAAACTTTCGAGGCTATCGCACGCGATTCCTTTGCATTTGCTTTGTAGCAATGTAATGATCAGTCGTTCGCTTAAAGCTGGGAGAAATTCCTTTTCGTTGTCGCAATAGCTTAGAAAGTTATTTAAGGATCATATTTGGGGGGTCCCATCGAACTCAGGTAAGTATCTTGTAAATTCTCTATAATTAGCTTGTAGCGGCATAGTTATTCGCATGAGGTGGTGGAATCGCTAATGATGGTCGATAGATCTGACTCTGTTGGCTTGGATAATGGTCTTCCGATGTCTCCGTTTGGATTGGTGTGGACATTGTGAGTTTATGACTTACTCGGTGATGATCTTGCGGTCAGCTCGTACCAATGATGTTGGTGGTTGGTCAGGTAGAGTTCGGTCTCCCTCGTAATGGGTGAAGGTGAAGATGGTGTTTTGACCTGCCGTCCGAGTGTGTGTAGCTGGCTCGGGTCTGCTCTCTGGGTCTGCGTCCGTCGCTGATTTATGGCTTTGCGTCCATTGAGATGATTCTCGGTTTGATGTTCGTGTGGAGCAGATCATTTTCGTTTTACACGGAAGAGAGTCTTTGATATCGTTCTTCACGACAATTGTCCCGATTTTGTAATCCGAATTGTATCGAGATCAAATTTTTAAGCCGACATATATTTTATAATTTTTGCCAACAGATTTATTGGTGATTCTTTACGATTAAATGTTTTTCATTGCCACCAGTCTTATTGGTTTCTTGTTTTCCGCTTCCTCCAGTTTTATTGTATATTTAACTGTGACGTCCCGGAGGGGAGATTTAGAGTGTTCTCGCGAGGTTGCCGAGCTTGTGCGCGAATTTTGAATGAGTCTAAGAATTGCGCTGTGAGTCTTAATTAATTCCCACGAGAGTACCGAAGACAGTTTAATAACAAATGGGTTTAGCCGATTTAAGGTGCGTATTCAGTTTTGAGAATTAGGTTCGCGCGATTCTTGATCGAATAATTTGGTTACGATTGATTTCGTTGTAATTTTTACGTAAAGAATTTATTAGCAATATCGATATCTATCGGTTCAATACAGTTGAGTATGAAATATAACAGTGTTACGCGGCCAGAATGTTGTTGGATTAACTCGACTTTTCAATTCCGAAACTGATTACAGAGTGACGATCTTTCGTCTTAGAAAAACGACGAGAGTTCGGAGTTGGGAGGGGAAAGAGTTTTCGGGAGAGTGCATCTCTGGTGATGCGTCTTTTAGGGATTGGATAATCCGGCTTAAACGTTATGTAGATTTTCCTGGTTGGATAAAAAGTTAGGGGAGGTTGTTTCCGGATTCCTTATTGGATCGCGGTTAAAACAAAAGCAGTCGCAGTTTCATTTCTAAAAATTATTTCTAGCGCGTGTGTTTTTTGTAGGCCAAGGGCCGTTTTTTACGACCGTCTGGAAATCGGAGGACTCTGAGAGAGTTCTGTTTTGGATTTACAGTGGAGGTCTGTGTTGCTTTGGTCTTACGTTTTTTCTATTCGAGAATTTTCTTGAGTAGGTTTCTCTTGTGAAGCTACAAGCGCGTTCGCTCGTAAATTTGGGTATTATCGGTGATTTAGGGCGTGGCACCGAATCCATACCGCTTTCCCACTCTGGGTCTTGTGTTACATTTCGACTGTCGCGTACATAGACTTTATGAAATAAGTTTTGTCGAAAAACGGGGGTGCCGCTATCGTGCGTATGTGTATAGATAATTTTGATTCGAAAGAGTAAAAAATTATAGGCTGGGACGTAACACAGTGCGTGCACTGCACCCCTCCCCGCGTCGCCGCATAATCTTCCGCAAAATAGAGCCATCCTTTGCCGCAAAATTATACCGTTTTCTCATCGCCTTTCCCCCTGCCGCGCCCCCTTGCCAAGAGAAGTCCATCTTCCGCCGGCTCGATGAGTGCGGTACTCGCCGCGCGCGCGAGTCTCGAGCCGGCCGACTGGCGGTCTTCGCTAGGTAAACCAAGCCTTGCTACGACTTCGAAACAAGGCCAGCAAGTTGTAAGGGCCGGTACATTTTATCACGGAGTCCGAAATATTATTTCGGACTCTAGTTAAATTATTCGAGTTCTCCCGTAGCCCCCTTCCTACGCGTCTTATCGAACATTTGAGAATTGCTCCCCGTAGGGAGCTGGCGTCCAACCGAACCGTCGCACGTTTAAGCTTTACCAATTTTTTTTATTATTGTTATCGTTTTTTTTATACTCTCTTTTTTCTTTTTTTTTCTTTCGTTTACCGAGTTAGCCCCAAAGTGTGCGAGTCGATCACTTTGAGACTGACCCCTGGACTAAGTGCCACCCTCTCGCGTACGAGCCCTCCCCCCAATCGCGTCGCGGCATTCGGAATAATTGGAAATAGTTGCTAAGGTTTTAGAATAAGGAAATGCGCGGCCGGTGGCGAAATCCCTTTGTCCCCCCCCCCCCCACGCGGCACGCGCGAGCCGTTACACCACGCTCGTCGGCCGTGGACAACGTGGCGCCATCGCTCGGACTTCGACCGGAAGGTGAAGGGTCGGGCGCGACAAGCCAGCGGCATCTCTGGACAATACCCCTGTGCCCCGGGGGTAACAAAGGGCCGGCGTTATCGATCGGAAAACTTGTCCATCGATCAACGCCGGGCG
>JAPYZJ010006034.1:0-10592 GCA_030522765.1 Ophioninae sp. B BG-2022a | reverse complement strand
ACTTGCAACTGTAACCGGAATGGTTGCAAAAATCCGGAAAGCAATCCAAACATTTTGATACAGTTCCTGAATTTCGCGCTGTCGTATGAAATTGAGAACGGTTATACACGAAATATTGTCACCGGGAAGAAAATGCTTAAAAGAAAAATGAAGGACTATTCCTCAATACAAAAAATAGGAATAAAAGATTTCGGATGTTGGAAGAACGATATTACAAAACTAGTAAAGCAACCAATTCTGCCCTCTGTGGCAGTCCAAACATTGTGGACGGTTTTCGCGTTGCATAAATTCGAGCGACGCTCGAAACGAGAGACCAAGTAAACAAATCAGCGACCTTGCGCCACGCTCGAACATAGAAGGTTTAGCTATCCCCATCATCTACCACGCGTCACGCGTATCGGTTTGGCGGTGGAAGTATCGCACCAATCGTAAGCGTAAGCGCAGTGTTGTCGAGGAGCGACTCTAACGATATCTTTAGAGTCGCTCCTCGACCACAAACCCTCAAAAAATCCATCTAAAAAAATCTCAATAAAAAATATGCATATGCACAGAGCGTAGAGCACAGTTTTGGGAGTTTGCACGAGGGGAGGCAGGAGACTCCAACTCCAGACCTTGGCGCCCCGGGCCGTCGCCCTTTCTCGGCCCCCCCCCCCCCTAACACTCTGACGTTAACACATCAGTAAATATGAAGCGAATAAGATAGGGATGAGAATTGAGTACTCGTTGAGAACCGTGCTGTAAAAATCTTTGATGCAACCTCACGTAACCTCACGTCTTCGATATTTCAAGTACATGGAGAATAACGTCGTCGACGGTTTGAGTGGTAAGTAGGGATTTGACGGTGTCGTCTTCGATAACGACGTTGAACAAAAGCTTGATGTTTGCGCGCAAACGTTCCTCGAATACGAGATCGCTGCCGTCGACGGTTATTGGCTGATGGCCGCAGCGTCTGATGACCGCTTCGAGAACGTCCTGGATCGGGGCTTCTGGCCATCCGAATACCTGTTGTACATTTTGAAAACACGTGACAAAAACTGCCAATCCAGTTTCCAGCCGTACCAGGATAGAAGTACGTTACCTGCAGAGTTTCTTCCTCGATGAGTATCTTGAGAAGATCGGCGATCGCTTTGAGGAGTTGTGGCAATGAGAGGGCGCGAGACTGGCCGCTCTCTGTCTTGTGGGCTGCGGTGGAAGCGATGTCGAGCAATTGGGTCGCCAGTTGTCGTTTTTCCGCCTCAGCCATAACGTCCTCGAGGACGTCCCGATGCTTGGCCCTGATGTGCCGCATAAGACAGTCTTGGCGTATGAAGGCGCGTCCGCATTCGGTGCAGGACTGGGGTGGTTCGCGTCTGTGAGTATTGAGGTGAGCTTGAAGGGATGATTTCGTTGCGAAAGCTTTCTCGCATTTGTCGCATTTGTGCGCTGCGAAAGAACGAAGCCGAGCTTGAGTTTGTTTGGGTTCGTTCGGTTCGGCTTGAAAGTATCTTCGGGCTTTGAAACATTTACGTTTAACTCCAGTGTGGATGAGGCTGTGTTTGGTGAGGTCCTCCTTTCGGGTGAAGGACTTGTCGCAGATACCGCATTTGAAGCCGACCGCCCCCTCGTGAGCGAACTTTATGTGCAAATTGAGACGAGCTTTCCGGTTAAACGCTTTGCCACAGGTCTCGCAGGTGAATCCGTTCTCGCCAGTGTGGTGGAACAAGTGGGCCTTCAACTGCGCAGCCTGGATGAACGATTTGGCGCAATACTGGCAAACGTGGGGTCGCTCACCCGTGTGTGTTCTCTGATGACGATTCAGCGTTTCCCGCGCCGCGAACTTACGTTGACACTAAACATCGACCAGACATTGGCTCCGTTATGACAAAGGTTCGATATCCGGAATTATCACCGGATTCCCTCACTTGGCGTTACTTACTGTGATACTCACGGCAATTCATCAAAACTCTCAACGCTAGCTTGCAATTGAATCGAATAAGTGGAGTTAGTCGATGGAATTCTTTGATTAATCGACTTAACCTTAGTCGACCGAACCCCAACAAGTCGGCTTGTTGGGGTTCGGTCATTGTTCTGGTCGATTGGGTCTCTGCGTGGGGAGGGACACTTGACAAATTTGCTATACACAGAAAGTTGTGGTTTTTAACCCTTTCGCAACGGACGGGACGTGTGCTGTCCGAAATCCTAGATGAAATCCTAGAAAATCCCATGAAGCTTGTGAAATTATTGTTGTTGATGGTGCGCTGTTATGGGGACGCGTATGCGTCTCGGCAATGAGGCGCACTCGGACTGATTTTTCGCCGTATAGAAAAAATTACATGGAGGAGAATTAGTGTAGAGGATCAGTTGTCGGGCTCCTTTCAGTTGATCGTTAAGCTTACTTGGATTACTTAATTACTGGCATTATTTATTTTAGTCGACGTGCTTGTTTGGGTTAGTCCATGGGCTTTAAATTAGTTGGTAAGATTGGGCGTTTACTGCGCAGGTCATCAGCGATTCCGTCATTTATCAGGTTGATAGATGACGCAATAGAAAAATCCTTCAGCTATCGCTGGCGCGCTATCGACCTATTGTGACTACTATTGTGAATACTATTGTGACCACGCGATGTCCAATACTTTGACGTTTATCGTATCGTTTGATGGTTTATCACACCCCACGGTCTACCAAGCCCCCCGTAGCGCCAAACAGACCAATAGCCGACTAGTAAAATCACACGAGTATCCAAGCCTGCAAATACCCTCCAAAAACACAAAAATATCAATTGTCGTTTTGATTATATTCGAATCGCAACACTCACGTATTTGCACTGAAATGGTTTTTCACCGGTGTGTACCCGTCGATGTTTCTTGACCGCCAGCGCTGACAGGAAAGTCTTGGGGCAAAGATCGCATTTAACCGGTCTTTCGCCACTGTGCACGCGACTGTGCGTCAACAGCTGTTGCGGCGTGCTGAACTTCTTGTCGCACTGGTTACATGACTTTTGCTGCCGCTGGGGAACACCCGCGTGGGTTCTCAGGTGTTCACGGAGATTGTCCTTGCGCGTGAAGGTCTTGTTGCAAACCTAATATTGGATCGTTGAACGATAACGATTCATCGAAACGTTTAGAGGTCGACGTAGTTAAAAGGGAGTGCGGGGAATTCTTACTTGACATTCGTAGTAATTGCACAATGTTCCGTGACAACCCGATTGCATTTGATGGCGATTCAGGTGATAACGTCGTGTGAAATACCGGTCGCAAGGCTCGCACCTGTTGATGGTTTTTTCAATTAGTGATCATTCAATCCTTAATTTGAAGTGACGCGAGCTGTAAAATCGACCCACTTTTGTATCGTAAAGTAAAAGAATTAATATATGTGCGTACATGAATTCTACAGCTATTTGTACTCGGCTTAATCATTGAAAACTTGATCGTCAATGAGAAAACGGATTTTTAACATTTATGCAGGTCATGTCGAACTTCTCCGTGTCCTTAAACGAATCGGATAACGAATAAATTGAGAGACTCGCTTGTAAATCTTGGCGTCAGAATGGCTCGTGTATCGATGTTTGTCCAGAGATTTTTTGTCGGGAAAACTCGTGCCGCATTCCTTGCACAAACACGCTTCGATCTCCCAGTGTACGACGATCGTGTGTCTCTCCAGGTGGGAACGTTTTCTGAACGAGAGCTCGCAATTGGCGCATTTGTGTTCTCCTCCGGCATGAGCGATTTTGAGATCCTCGCCGCAGCAGTGACACTCGTTTTCACTTACCGGTTTTATTGTTCCACCCGTCGTTTCTGTACTACGATCAGTCGGGTTCTCGTTACCTACGAATTCCTCTCTACTTATCACCACGTTTATTGCGGAATGCCTGTTTTCGGGCACAGGCAAAAAAAGATATTGCGAACTGAGGATTGAACGAACCATTATCCGAGTCATTGAATTCTTCTGAGCTTTCCGAGTCGTAATCTTTGAATGTCTTCAGTTCTAGGATGTCCATGCTGTCATCTTCCTCCCTGCAGACGTTCAGATGATCGCTCAGTAGCTGTGATATAGAAAGAATATTGTACAGCTGCATTATTAAGCGTAAATCAGCAAAAATAATGATTATCATAATTACAATAATTAACCGAAAAACCATAGGGATGATAAAACTGTACGAAAGTGCAATAAGCGTGAGAATAATCATTTTCTTACTGGTAATTATAATGATAATAATAAATTTATGTTTAAGCTGAGGAAGTTCTCTAAAGCTATCAAATCTATCAATATACATCTAAATATATTTATTATTTGGGACGATAACTAATAATTATTATTAATGAGTATGATTATTAATAATAATTATTATTGTGCAGTAATATTAACATTCATTATTGGATTATATTATTAATTAGAATTAATGATTGCTATTTATTAATAACCATGAAAAATAATACTATGGATTCACTAATTTATGGATTTTCTTTCATTTGTTATTATTACTATTATTTTAAGTTTTAAGGCTTCAAGGGCTCGTTATATCGTGAGAAAAGACGTCGACTTCTGGACGGACGATTCGTCGAGGATCAGTGTTGCACCAAAATATTGCAAACATTACAGTCTGTCCGATCAGGACTAAGAGCTCTAATGCTCATTGCGATATTATTATTATTCCGATTATGAGAATGGTAATAGCAGGAGGAAAATAATTGAAACTCCACTTACGCTTTCATTCTGAAAGATTCGCTGACACGTTACGCATTGATAAGTGGTGGTCATCGAAATCCTGTCAGTCGTGTTTTCTGCAGAACCGGGCAACAAAAATATTGAAAAAATTTCTGGCATTTGGTTGTCGATCGTTTTTTTCAAGCGTAATGTCATTTTTCGAGATTTATTTGGAATGTGAAACAGGGATGGAAATGGGGAATCCAAACGAACGCATTGTCTACAGTTCGTAAACATTTAACGTTGACGAGAGAAAGTACATTTTTTTATATTAATTGACAGCAAATAATTTTCGGCTAATTGTATTTACCTAACGTGCTGGTCATTTTTACGTGACTACTGGAACAACGCCAGTAATAAAGTGTTGTGGCGATATAACCTCTTTTTTTCTTCTCGATGGTGTACGAATCACGATTCCGGATGTTTTACGTTATTAGAAAAAAAAAGCCGTTTGAAAGCAGGGAAACGCGGATATCGTTTTTAGCGGAGAGGCCAAAAATATTGAAGTTTCAGGAAAACGGAGGATCTTTAGGACTAGGCTAACATGGGAATCACTGAAATATCCGAGATCGCACAATAACCGTTAGGCGCGAGGTCTCGAATGAGCTTTCCGGGAATGTTGTTTATTGATATTTCATGATGGGGCGTTTTATCCGCGATTACGTAGCTACATTGAAACGCCACGTATCTTCGAATCACACCGCGATTTTACGAAGGCCGTGCTCTGTGGTTTATGCAAAACCAAGTTTTCACTCGTATGTCGGCCATAAGTTGTGTACGTCGGTTTGGAATCATCGCGTTCGCAAAATCGGGGCAACAAAAGTTGCGGCGCTCACCGCTAGGCGGAAACGCGTTTCGAATGTTTGTGCAATTGTGGGAACGGGCACGCGTTCGAAAAGCGTTCGTAAATACCCAGATAGCCAAGTGCCGCAAATGTACCGCAAATGTGGAGACCCCGTACCGGTACTGTGGCCACCACGTACCTGCGTACATTACCTCCACATTACCTCCACGGCCTACCGGTACGCCGTGTGCTCCACATTTGCGGTACGCCGTACCAATGGTACGCTTGGCTATCTGGGTATAATTTAGTATACAGTCTGAAAGTCGAGCGATGTTCGTTCCGACCGGAAGTTGAGGAATATTTCTTTGAACTGGGAATTGAGGAATGTTTGCGGTTCGACCGCAAATTGAGGGATATTCATTCCAGATGGAAACGGAGAGATGTCGGTTGAACCGACCATTTTCGTTTGGTTGAGGTCTCGAAGAAAATTAAAACAGGAAAGCTGCAAAAAGTTGCGAAAAAGATTTCAGTATCGCATAATAAAGCAATATCACTGATCGATAAAAATGAGGCGCTGATAAAAATAGCGTGGGTATGAAAGACCTGTTTTGTGTATGAAAGCAGCGATTTTTTTTTGCCAATTTTAAGATTTCTTAAGCTTTTTTTAATTTGGTGATTTGTGCAGAATAAATTTTAATAAAAAAAATTAAAACTTTCATTGCTGTTATTATTGTGATAAAAAAAGTTTTATTGTCACTACTAAACCCTATTATTATATTTATTATAATTATTAAGAACTATTATCATCTATAAAATCTTTGTTGTTATTAATAAAAGGTGAAAATAATTGCGACGAATGCCGTTGGTCTATGGTTTTTGTTTTTAATTGTAAAACTCCGTTGTACAGCCGATCTGGGACTCCGATACGTTCACGTATCTCTCCGCGATGTACAAATGCTCGTTGTTTTTTTCTTCTTTTTCTCAATTTTTGCGTATTGAAAAATAGGCAGGTAAAGAGGGAGTGAGAAATGGAGGGGAGGAGGGGGAGCAAGGGCGAGCGCTCAGTCCTCGTCCGCGGTGCCAGGTTCTGCTTTAGGGTCATCTTCACCCTCGCCACCGCTGAAGTCGCCCATTCCCTCGACTTCCTCCTCGTCGTCGTCACCGGCGACCTCGGCATTCTCCATCTCCGCGCGTTCCATTTGTCGCGCGAGCTCTGCCTCATCCGTCGCCGTTACGACCTTGGGCTGTTTATTTTCATCGTCGGGTATTATTATTCTTAATTATTTTGCACACTATCTAATGGCATTTCTATGATTATTAATTCCGCTGCTTTTAACATTTTGTTCTTATTGCATTTATGCAAAAAAATTTTCCTCTACGTAATTATCGTATTTTTGTTACAGCGTATTATTTGTTGCCATTATGAATAAATTAATAAGTGCTTTTGATTTAAATGAGATTCGATCAAATTAAAATGTATTCACAACATTGCATTTAATTAATTTATATAATAACGAATTCAAATTTATCCGAGATAATGATAATTAATACTGATAAAATGCTGCTGTAATAAGAAATAATTACATAATCATAGTGATCAAGTAATTAACAATTAACTAATAATGATAGTAAGAATTATTATTATTGATGATAGATGAATAATTGTTTTTATTAAACAATTGATTGAATAACTATTGACGAATTAACTCCATTAATAATTAGTCAAAAATAATGCTAGCAATGATTACGTAACGAACCATAATAACTTTCATTCAATTTAAATAAAAGTACATTTGAATTAAAATTGAATTGAAATAATTTCAGAACGTTAATGTAAATTAAAAAAAAGTTAAAAACAAATAAAAAACGTCATTGCTAATTTAAATGGAATAATTAGTAATGTTACCAGTTATTGCTGTCACCGTATTTATCACAATTATTATTATTGAATTCGCACTCACCGCCATTTGAACATTAAAAACCCCGCCCAGCGAAGTGATCTTTGACTCGACCACTTCGATTGCATTGTTAAGGGCCTTGAGTCCATCTTGCTTTTCTGGAGTCGACGTGGTCATGACTGCAAGATACGCGACGTATTAGATTAGAGACTTGACATCTGTACGCGAGAAAAGGAATGTGCCACTCACCGTATAAGGGTGGAGCGATGAGATTAATTTTTATGGGGATTTCTTCAGTGGAGAGTGCAAGGCCCGCTTTGAGGGCGGTTTTCACTGCATCAATTCCCTCGTACCCGTAACAGGCGACTTCAACATCAGCCCTTATCTTCACCGCCTGAGACGTGAGTTTGCGCTTTATATTGTTGAGGAGAACGTCCTTGGTCATGTCGTCGAGATCGCATTCCGCCAGGATCGATGGATCCCTAGAATAGTAATTTTCATTGGCACACTTTTTACGGTAGTTGGTAAATCAGTGGTTGATATCACATTGAATGATAAATGAAATGATAAAACGAGTAAGAAAGTTACACGAATTAATGGATATGAGGATACTTAAGACGACGTATTAGATCTGATAGTCGTTTTGTGTCATCCGATTCAAAAAAATTTTTAGTTTTACGACTTTTATTTTGCAATAAAAAAATCATTATTGTCACACCAAAAAGAATGACTAAAATGAGCCTAAACATCATACATTTGCTGTAAACTGTTGATATATTGGGTATGGTTTGCTATTAACATGGTAACTATGACTAGTGTCATGTAATATAAAACCATAATAGTGACCTTATCCAGTATAATTATTATACCTTGACTTAGTTCAAGTCCACCATAATAATAGCTATCAGGTTTATAGTCGCGCTCTCAATTCCAGTTCGATCCAATAAACGAAACAGATACAAAGTGGACTAGCCAATGTCCGTGTCGATGGACTAATGGACAAGAGAGCATTGAAGTTTCCAGAAATCATTGTGGCTGGGAAGGCGTGTTACGAAGGCTGCTCTTTTGAGTTTTTTGCAGGATGGATTGCTCAAAGGATGTGTTGGAAGTTTCAGTTCGATACAACAAATGGAACAGGTGCAAAGTTGACAAGATGAAAGAGTTTGCGTCGATAGACAAACAGACGAATAAGAAAGCAAATTGAAATTCTTATTAATTATTCAGAATGTGAATAATTCAGGGTTAGCGATCAAAGGCAATTTTTTGAGTTTCTTACAGTACGGATTGTTTGAAGAAGTCATACGCCGAAGCTTTCGGCTTCTTGTACTTTTCCTCAAAGTGCCAGGCGGTTTTTTGATACAACTCCTCGAGTTGATTGTCATTGTAATGCAATAATTCGGCGACGTGTCTGAGTATGGAATTGACGGCTTTGGCCTTGGCGTAGCGTTCGGTACACTTCTCGATGTCTTCGGCTGAGACTCGCCGTTTGCTAAGGTCGATGTAACCTGCGGATAGCAAAGGTTACTTCTTGGTTTCGATAAGCCTCCGAGCTTGAAAGTAGGCAATGGTCAGCTTTTAACCTTTTTCCTTGTCGACACGGATGACGACGACCGGCTCCGTCTTTCCCACCCTGATGAGCTTGTTGATGGAACGAATACGCCTCCTGGACAACTCGGACAGCAATATCATACCTTCAATGTTGTCGTACTCCAGAAGGTGGACGTACGCTCCCATTTCCGCTATACTGCGTACATTCACCATTACCACGTCCTCCACTTCCGGGTACTTTTCCTTGTAGAAGCGACACGAGAGTACCATTTTCGCTGATGACGAAAAAAAGTGAGGTTAGCCGGACACGTTAGGCGTCACGAGGTTTCGAGTATTTTAGGAGTCAACCGGGTAACCGACCTGGAAGATCTTACGAGGATTACGGTTTACCGGGCTATTTACAGCAATTGGAGATAGACGTTAGAGCACTGCGGTAGCCGAATGTGTCAACGATCCATGTGGAGAAACTTCCACCGCGTATTACCCGGCTGACGAAAGAAACGCGCCGGTTCTCAACTTCGGAGGATGAACCGGAAGTATCCAAGAACGGCGGAGCTATCGCGATCTCTGATTGGTCGGCCCTCGGCGTTTACTTTTTACTCATTTTCACAGGCTCCTGTCATGTCCTGTTCTCGTTTATGTGAAAATGTATGGGTTTTGTTGGTTAAGAAAATGTACGGAGGAATGTGCATACCCGTATAAATGTCGTGTACTCATTTTTGTCAAAGAATATCATTCTATTTTTGTTACTAATAGGTCAACCTATCACTTTTTAACAATCCCCACCAAATCGCGCACCCAGTGTGCTACAAAGTTTGTCATTACAAACCTCTAATAGTTTTTTTACGAAGAGTAAATCTGCTACGTAATTAACTATAATCGAATACGATTTAATTATTGTTAAAGCAAAGTAGGTTATTTGCACTAAACATACATAAACATCAAGATTGTAAGCGTTCAAATTTATAAGAATATAACTAGCGCTACAAGTGAGAGAATAAGACACTACACATTATGGACATTTTGGATACAAAAAGTGCCAGAATGGACACTAGTTCAATAAACTTAGCCGCCGACTAGTCGAACATTGTGCTCTTACATACATCAATCATTTGTTAGTATTTGTTAGACAAAATCCAGCGGTTGTTAGACTTGATTTGTTGAATAATACACAAAACAAATTTCATGTCAAAGTTAGCCGCATGTAACGATTTCGAATTTTTTTTGTAACCAATCGATTGACAGCCGTTTGTTAGTAATTGTTAGTTGTTTTTTATCGTTTGTTAGAGCCTAATTTTCATTTAATCGTTAAAAAACTTTTCGGTCCTAGGACACCGCAAGCTACGTGCAAGTAGCAGCATCGTCGCGACCATCGATCGCGGCTTTGATTAGTAAAACCTAAATTTTCGTAAAACGCCGCTTATTCTCAATCCAATCGATTGTTAGTTGTTTGTTAGAGATAGTTGGACAAGTTTCATCGTTTGTTAGAGACTGATTTTTATTTAATTGTTGAAAAACTTTTCGGTCCTAGAGCGCCCCAAGCGCTCCACATTTTGACCAAGTTTGTTCCACATAAAGAGAGCTATATAAACTTAGCCGCCGACTTGTCGAAAATCGTGCTCTAACATACACCAATCGTTTGTTAGTGTTTGTTAGACAAGATCCGGCGTTTGTTAGAC
>JAPYZJ010006033.1:0-10596 GCA_030522765.1 Ophioninae sp. B BG-2022a | reverse complement strand
ACTGTTAGCTTTAGTTTCGTTTTTCGAACAAATTTTTACGATTTTTTTTCGCCGAGAAATTCGATTTTTCGTCCGGATAGAAAAATTATTGGATGCCTAGTACTTTTGGCCAAGGCTGTTCATGTTAGGTTGTGGAATAAGTTCGTTGCGTTTTCATATTTTCTTTTGTTTTACAACGATTTCGTTTGCTATTTGATAAAGTGTATAATATTCATCCGATAAAGCTCTTTCTGCTCTTCAAAACTATACCAATCGTCTTTTAGAGTAATTTAATTTGTAATTACTTTTGAGACTTAGAAATGGACTATCCAGGAGGTAAAAAGCTACACTTTCGACACCTGCTTTTCGTAATTTCGACATTTTTGACGTTGCAAAGGCTTCAGCAGCTTTTTTGGCCTCGATGAAAAGTAAAGAAGACCAGATGTCGAAAGTGTTACTTTTAATATTTCATTTCTAAGCGTCAAAAGAAAGAAAGAATTAAATCATTCAAAAAGACGATTAGCACAGTTTTCTAGAGCAGAAAAAGCACTATCGAATTATTGGTAACAATTTGTCAAACAGCAAACAAAATCGTTGTAAAACTGAAGAAAATATAAAAACGCTACGAACTTATTTCCCAACCTAATATTTATACGATATATGAGGGATATTACATTTCAAATCCAAAGATGCATTTTCGTGATTATTATTGTAATACACGCATACACGGACACACAAACACTTATATATTATATAAATAATGTTTATATTTAGTTTTTCGTTTCGATCGTGAATGACGAGGATTGCGAGCGTAACTAAGACGAAATTGAGAAAATTCCATATCGGAGCTCGATGTCTTTCGAACGACAACGAGCTTCGTGGCTCTTTTTGGGTTTATTCGGGTTTGTTTTCTTTTTGTTTGTCGAGAAAGAAAACGGAGCGTTCGTCGATATTGCAAAATATCGACGATTATATCGATATCTTCACGATCGTTTTTCATGGTTTTCGCTTTTGGTCCATTCGTTCGTCAAAAACATCCGAACTTTTTCTTTTTTTTTTGTTTTTCGTTGTAATTACGCCCATTTATGTTCGTTTGATTTTTGAAGACTTTTACTTTTTCATTTTTCGTAATCATTGATTCACTAAACGCACACGCCCTTCTTGCCGTTGGCGTTCTTCTCGAATTTTCGTATTTTCGAATTTTCGAATTCTCGAATTCTCCAATTATTGAGGAGACGCGAAAAATCTCGCGGTTTCGAGGAAACACGTTGGAGATCCGTCACACACGCACACACACGTAACTAACCGCGCAAAACCGTATTTTTGTACACTTCTTTCCGTTTCGTCTTATCTTCGTTTTTTTCTACGGATATATAAACGACAATATGCGTTGCCTCTGCTTATTATTTCGGACTTATTGTATCGAGTATGAAAGCGGGAATTTACGTATCGAGACGATTCAAACGAACGAATATGAAAAGAATGAAAAAAAAAAAAAAAACGAGAGATCGTCGTCTCTCCGATCCTCTCTTTCATCCAAATCTTTCTCATCTTTCGCGAGTTCGATAACTCGTCTTCGAGTTACTTTTTCTCGCTCCCCTCGCGACCGCTATTTTTCTCTCGCGAAAAATCGCTTTGACTTTTTCGAAAAAGCGAATGAAAAAAATTCACCGAAAAATCACTAAAAAAAAAGAACGAACCTCTTTTTTTGAGCACTCGCGTTTTCAAGTTCGAACGGAGAACAAAAACAAGAAAAATGAAGAAAATAACAGCCGTGAAAAAAACGAAGTGGGGGTGAAAAAAAGAATTGAGATAAAACTATATAAGATACCGTACAAATCGATCGTTTGACTTTTGATCGAGGCCTTTCCACCGGTATAAGTCGAATCGCTGAAACTCGTGTTTTTAATTATAGCTGCGTTGGACATCGGATCGAGAGAGAGAGAGAGAGAGGGAAAAGGAGATCGAAAACGCGAAATATTGAAATCGCGACCGAGAAACGGAGGTGAAAACTGAAAAAGTGTGAACAAACGAAAGATAAGGGGAAAAAAGGAAGAAAAAAAAGGAAAAAACTAACGACAAGTCGAAGTAAGAGTATATTTGTAACAATCTACCGAGAATCACGACGTTATTATAATAAAAAGAAGAAGGAGAAGAAGAAGGAAAGAAAAAAAAACAAATAATAATAATAATAATAAAATAAATATTATAAACGAGTAAGTGATATGTTTCTGTGTGTATACTTGGACGAGCATTGTTCCGGTATATAATGTGTATACAATGTTGTGAGTAAATCGCGTGACAGAGAAAAAAATAAAATTACGAGCGCACGAAAAAAAGCTTCGATCAAAGAGGGGATTTAAATTTTAGTAAAACCGGAAGAACTAAAGTGTGCCAGGATCGTTCGATCTAAAATTGCCATCGCGATCGATTAATCGAATAACTCTAAGAAAACTCGGAGCAGCTAAAATATAGACGCAAACGTGAAAGATAAAGGAGAAAAAAAAAAACAGAAAGGAAAAATCGCCTGTATGCTTTTTGCGTGACGTTTCTGTCCGGTCGAAACAGCTGTGTTCTTTCGTTTGGTCATTCGAGTTTTCTTCCATTTTCGATCTTTTTCATTCAACCTCCGTTTGTCTCGAACTCGAGGGGGAACAAAATCGCAAAATTTTCTTTTCTTTTATATTTCGAACGAAATAAAAGAGAAAAGAAAATTTTCAAAAAAATAAGGAAAAAAATTTTTTAAGCAGAAGAAACGTCAAAGATATAAATAGTGAATTCGCTTTCTCGTTGTCGTTCCAAACAGATGATTTTTCCGAAAAACTTTGTGATCGTACCGCCATATTGTCATATTTTTTAAGCTTTCACGTCGGTTATGCGTATCATTATTATTGTATTGTTTAATCGTTTTTTATCTTCATTGTCGAATTAACAGCGCACCCGAGCTTGAGCGCCCGCTTTTTTTAAGCTCGTCGCTTTCGTTCGTCAATTGAGATAAAAGTGAGGTTTCGACCGATCGTCGTTCGTTAAAAACCGCAGAGAAAAAATGCCAGGAGGAACGTTTTTCTCTAGTATTATTAATTTTATTATTAACTTTTAAGACGTCATCGAGGTTGCCATATCTGTCCTTCGGGACAGTTAATATTACGCAAAAAAAATACCTTAATTGTCACCATTATTATAAAGCTTTTTATTACTATTATTATTATTATTATTATTATTAATATTATGATCACCGATTATATTATTATTCTACCTAAGTCGAACATATATTGTGGTTCTAGTCACGTAGTCCAAGTGAATGTAAAAACAAAAAAAAACACGCGCAAAAAAAACGAGTTTTACGCGCGTTAAAAAAATCGAGCGCAAAACTACGAAACGATATCAGAAAGCACAAAAAAGCAGCACAGATTAAAAACAAACAAACCCAAACAAAAAAACGAAGGAAAAAACATTTTTCTATCCGTGTACTTTATTTGTACTTTGTTTTATTCTTCCGTGTGACGTCATCGATATTTCGTCTCGAACTAATTCTATTCTAAATTCGTTTTTTCTTATCACTGAGCAAAGGAAAATAAAATACTTCGGAGAGAAAGAGCGATACATTCGATGGTCGTCAGCTCGAACCGCGCTCGAGCTGAATTAAGAACAGGGGACGAGACGGCACGAAAAAAAAAAAAAAATACGCGACGATCGAAACTTTTTGACTTATTGGACTATGTAAGAGCGAAAATGAAATTCCTGAGTAAAGTTTATGGTGTATATCAGGAGATGTAATCATACGTTTCGTGTGCGGTGATCGAAAGCGGAAAAATTTAGCTCGATCGAAAAGCAAGGTAAAAAAAAAATTGCGCGAGCGAGAGGTGGCAAAATCTATATCTAAAAATGTATCTTTTAACGTTTCGTTTCGTAAAATTCACTTTCGTCGATCGATTCTTGAAAGTCGCGTTTGGGCTCGCCTTTTTTTTCAAGATGCGCAGCTGATCGATTCATTATTCGCAGTAGAGACGTAAGTTACTTTCAAAAATTACATAATCCCGAAAACTCAATTTTATTCCGCGGCCGCTGGTTTTTTTTTCGATTTTTTCGATTTTCGAAATCGGAGTAAAATTGAAGGGAACAAGTACCTCGTTTACGAAGTTAGATAAAAAAGGAACATATAAATTCGACGATGGGTAACCGGATGTGAAACTCGCTTAAAAAAGAAAAAAATACTTAAAAAATCGCCAATTTGACAAGATTAGCTTGAAAATTATGTAAAGTTCAGCCGTGGTCGGAATAAACGTCCAACGGCTGTCCTCAATTTCCCGGAAAATAATGAAACGACAAAAATTGCCAAATCCCGAAAATTCATTACATAATCTTTTTTTAAATTTTTTACTCGATGGATTTTGACCTTGACCTTGAACATTTGCGAAAACTCCTTAATTGTAAAAATTCAAGGACTTCAATAAACACGAATTCTCGATTACGTAAGAAAAACGATAAAAGAAATGAAAAAAAATGTTTGCGTGTTTTCGAAACGGCCGTCGCCATACATTGGTCCACATTTCGATTTTCCTATAAAATTTCCCAACCTCTTAAGGAGGCGTGAAGTAAGAATGAATTCATGAGAAACGAAAGGAAAACGAGCACTCGGATCGGGTATTAAAAAAAAAAAAAAACGAAAAACAATTGACCGGAAAGTCCAGGTGGTGAAGACTTCGAAGTGGACAAAAAAAAAAAACGACGCTGACGTACGAATAATTTTTTTTCAAACGTGGTTAACAGCTCCGAGGAACAAACGGTTTGCCACCTTTTTTAGTCGCCGTCTCTCCGGGTGAAATAATTGATAAACGCAAAAAAAAGAAAGAAAAACAAACAAAAAAAAAAGAACACAAGAAATAAAAAGACTTCGACGTCTCGCGACGGGGTGTGCGTGCGTCAGTGTGAATTTGCGTGAAGGGTGCATGTACGCGTGGGTGGGCGTGTGTGTGTGCGTGTGTGTGGGTGTCTGTTAACAGGAATCGGATTAACAGTTAAACCGAACAATATTCGCTATACACTGCATCGTAACGTACTTTCTATCATTATGGATGAATTAATAAATCATTAACTAAAGAAACAAGAAAAAAAAATAATTATAGTGTTATATCGTAATTATAATAATTAATGGTAATATAATGATTATAATACTGATAATAATTGAAAAAAAAAAAACAAAAAAAAACAACATCATGGGGGAACCAATGGAGAGGAAAGAAAAAAGAGATGACGTTTTAATTGACGATTGAGAATCAAGTGCACACGTATTTCATTACTCATTTATTTATAGTTCGACGATCACTACTTGAGTTGCTTCGCGAACGACCCAACATTCTTTGAAGGAACAAAAACAAACGAAAAGAAGAAAAAAAAAGAATCAGGATTAAGGAAAGAATGAAGAAGAAAAAACGATAACGTAAACACAAGTCGGAACTTACAAACTACCACTAAGAGAAAATATCTCATTATATAAAATTATTATGTAATAATTGTCCATACATCCTAAAATGTCGAAAAATAAAACTAATATTAAACACGTTTTGTCAGATGTCATCTGATTGCTGTTGTACTCCTACTAATACTCTATACATCGAAAATCCTTTAAGTTGGAGACTCATTTGCAATAAACTTCGACGCAGCTTTGGCTCCTGACGGTAAAACATCATTACTAAACGTCACATATGTTTCGATATTTTTCGAATTTTTTCGATATCGTAAATAAATACTCCAAATTGTTGTTTCCCAAGGATTTCCACAGATATGTGATGAAATCGTATGATTCAGGTACCAAAATGTGTTTTTTAGCCAAGTTCTCTATTTTTAGCCAAGTTCTCTATTTAATATTATTTCCATCATGGCTCCCGCATACTAATAGAATCTGTTTTTTTTTATTCGAGAAATTTGTGGACAAGACACCTGTCCGTCTACCAATTTGACATTATCCAGCCAAATTTGGTAAAATTTCGAAAAGCTGTTTAGAAAATCCATTTTAATTCAATTTTAATCTACCGAGCTGATACGACATAACCTCACGAATTTGCGAAACAGCTTTCTCATGGACGGTGAAGATTTTTAGAAAAAGTCGAGTATTAAGCCCTGTAGAATTAATAAATGCGTAACTCAATGGATTCAATTTTTTTTCAAAATAGTCCATCATTGAGAAACTTCGCTTTAAATGTTTTTTTGTTCTTCTGATTTGAAATAATTCATTAATTATTCGAATGGGCAGCAGCGCCATCGAACGAGGATCGAACGAATCAGAGAGCATCGTTTCGACAGGTTGAAAAAAATTTGACAATTCTCGCACGGTTAAATGGACCGATCAAGAAACTCACTCGTGGAAAAACGCGTTTTTGAAAAATACACGAGAAGAAAACGAAAAACTGAGAAACTCAATAACGACCGAGAGCTCAACATTTTTTACGATACGTCGCGATTGCAAAGCGACATATCAGTTGTGCGCGAAAAACTCCACACGGTTATCGTGATTGGACAGCCGGAAATCACTTCGATAGAAATGCTCGGCGATTTGTGTAACCTGAGAGAACTGTGGATTGTCGAATGCAGTTTAAAAGTAAGTTTAAACAATGCAAGTTTATTTGTAGTTTAGTTGAGCTTTGATGTACATAAGAGGGCACAGGGAAACTGTAAAAAAAACTTGACAAAATGGTTTAACGCGCTTGATAATCGAGATAAATAGCACTAACGATGAATACTTTGAACAAATTCGTTGTAGCCACACTCGATTTATTTTCCCAGTTATATTTCAAATATACGATCTTGGTGAACGATTCTTTCGATGTGGATTAAATAAAAATTACGAAACGGGCTTCGAGCATTGTAAATTACGTACTAAAATTCAATTTATAGAAAAAAATGTCAATTAATACATAAAAAAAATCATAAAAAGATCAATATGCTAAAAAGGTACTTTTTATTTAAAAAATCATTGTGGAATCAATGTGGCATTGTGCCATCAAAGTGGCATTGTCAATATTTCATATTTCCATCTAAAAGTTAGAGGTAACACTCCTTAGACGTGATATTCTAGGGGGAAAAAAATAGTAATCTTTTTATGAACGATTCAAGTCCGATTAAGGTGTATTTAGTAAAAATAGTAGTATTTTTAGGACGATTAAAGTTTTATTCAAAGTCGAGGACTATCAGGTATTCCAATCCACATTTCATGAATTCATTGATGTTACCATCCGTGATTCCTCGTGTTAAATTTGCCACTGCTATCGTGATTGTTGAATTGAATGTTCAATTTTGTAATTTAGTATTAAATATGGGACTGTTTTCATTTATTTTTAACGAATTTAGTTTGTTTGGGTTTGTTCAAGTTGCTTAAGCTTTTAATAACTTTGGCGTTGTTATTGATTATTTTTAATGATACGTTCGTTACAGGACGTAACGCCACTGAGAAAATATACGTCGTTGGAAAAACTTTACCTATATTCAAACGAGATACGAGATATACCTGATTTTTCGCCAATGAAAAGACTCGTGGTTCTCTCAATCGCAAGAAACAAGATTTCCAATCTTGGAGTAAATATTGCTTTAAATCGTAGTTATGCTTTTTTTTCTTGACCAAATGCTTTCTATCGTTAGTTGTAAATTTTTTTTTATGATTTTGCATGATTTTGTATAAAACGACCTAATCTTTACAGGGCTTGCGAGGTTTAATTATTCTCAGAGATCTCAACGTTGCTGACAACGAGATTTGCAAAATCCGGGATGTTTTCTCGTCGGAATGCGAGCTGCGTCACATAAATTTTTCAGGAAATCCACTGGCCGATTTACAAGTGAAATTACGATTGTTAAAAATTGCACGTTGTACGAAAATATTTTTCATATCTTTTATTCCAGGACGTCGAAAATTTGGGTTTGTTAAAAAAGCTTGAGAGCATTGAGTTCGATGATCCAGTTTACGGGGGATGTCCTTTGGTCGAAACTCACTTCGATCATCGCCAATATCTCGTTCGTCTTTTACCCAGTCTGCGAAAAATCGATTGCTATCCGATTGGCTCGGAGGAACGAAAGAATTCAAAAAAGTAGGCAGTTTTCAGAAATTACTAAAATTCGAAAACTTTCGCCAGAGGTGTTCGACGCAATAAGGCATTTTTTATTGTTTTTTTTCGAAGTCTCGAAATTTCGTTCAACGAAAAAATATTGCAAAAACATTTTCGCGATGGCTCACTCGACAAGAATTTTTTTGCAAACTTTTTGAACTCTCGTGAATTTCTGCATGTGAGACATCTCGCCATCGTTGACTGCTCGATTTCGCAGGTAAATGCACTGTTTATTTTCCATGAATAATTTGTTTAAAATATTTGATATTTAATTTACTAAAATATTTGTACGATGTTATTTTGAATGTGTAAAAAAATGTTTTTGATCTTTCGAATTCATTTTAATGTCCATCATGTTCCATTCGTATTTTTTGAAAATCTATCAAAATTATTTCGATTTAAATTTTTTATTCGTATTATGAAATCAGCTTTTTAACAACTCATTTATTTGTATCTTTTTTTAAATTCCTTATGGCCTCGAATGAGTTCATTTCACGTTCCCTTAGGAACATTTGCCAGGTATTTCTCTGCCTCAATTGGTGAGTTTGGACTTGAGCAGAAACCTCATCGAGTCCCTTCAAGGATTGAGGAATTTGAAGAGATTGCGAACTTTGTGTGTCAGCCGGAATAAACTTGGCGCGCGGGAAAAAGATTTTGGAATTTCTGATTCGGAAATGATGAAACTTTCGAGTATCGTTATCCTCTATGCAGACAACAATCGAATCCGGTCGATTGCAGATGCCAGATTCCCTAAGATGCCCAATTTAGAATATATTTTTCTGCAAGGAAATTTACTCGCCGATCTTAATGGTAATTACGTTTTTCTAATCATGAAAAAAATGAACAATTTGTCAAAACTTCGATTACCCGAATCCATTAGATTTTATCATTTTTGTAGTCACTTGAAAATTTGTAAATTGAATTTTTTATTTTTTTCGTAATCTCTCAGCATTGAGGATTTATATCAATTTTAAAGAAAGTGTTCCATAGGTATGCAAGATTTTCCAAACCTGACGACTGCAGTCCTCGACAACAATAAACTCGAATTCGTCGATACGGATGAATTCAGTTGCAATGTTAATTTGAGCACTCTTTTTCTCGAAAATAATAAACTGACGGACCTAAAATTTGCGAAACAACTGGGCAATGTCGAAAAGTTATTTCTTGCAAATAATCAAATTACGGTAATTACTAGCATTATTTTAATACATTAATATATGCAAAATTTATAAATGTAAAAAGGAAAAAGGGTTCAAGGAGTCCCAGGATAATAACATTTTAAACGTATGTTAGATTCAATTGCATTGCAATAATTTGATGAATAATTTCAATATTTAAAAATCCATATTTTGAACATAAATTACTCGGGAAAAAAAATTAAAAAATTCAGACATTTTATACTATTTTTCATTCGTCTATATATTTAAATACGAAACGTCGTATTCGTACAAAAATTCTACAAATTAATTTCATTCTTTTTTGCAGTTTCCGTAAATATGGAAAATATGGAAATACCCTTAATAATGGAATTTCGTTAAATGTCTTTCAGGACGAAAATCAACTGGTCCATCTCAGAGGTCTCAAGAATCTGAAAGAATTAACGATCCATGGTAACCCCTGTTGTACGGGGGGCAACATCTATCGAGGATTTTGCGAAACGATAAAATTCATCGACGGTCGTGAAAACACGTAGGACCAGCTTGAATAAAATTGGACAGGTGTCATAAGTATAGAGCCTTCTTTACAATGAATCATTTATTCGTTATATAATAATATCTACAATAAAAATACCACATCGTTTGAAAAACAATTTTCGTTACAATTATACAGTAATTTTATATAATAATATAATATTTAGGGTTTTTTGTTTATTCGTTCCAAATAAGATGTAGCGATGAACATTCACTTCGCAGTTGGAGTGAGAAAATACATTTTGTTTTTTTTTTTCTTTCTTTTTTACTTCGCGAATTTCATATTTATTTTTTTTTCTCACACTCGATTATATTCTTTCCTTTTCTCTCCGTTTCTTCTTTTTGCAATTTTTTTCGGACCAATGAGCGCTCTCTCGCGTTCATTATTTCTTTGCTTGTGATGGATTTTTATATTCTTTCTTCGTTAAAATGAAAAAAAAAAAAAAAAAACGTAACAACAAAAATTACCCATTCATGCCGGGAAACACCTTTTCGCCTCCGTTGGTTACCGCCTCGCTCAAAAAAAAAAAAACTTTTTCGTCGCCACAAATTTTTGGTAAAAACGAAACACTTCAAATTCTCGTCTGTATTTTGGGCATACCGTACGCTTTTCTCTTCCTTGATGTTCCTTCGTTTCTTTCATTTTTTATTCTCATACTTATCTATAGTTACTACACTTAGTTAATAGTATCGTAATGTCATCTCAATATATATCATTGTATTAGTTATCATAATATATAGAAAATACATATAACAATTATTTAAATGACTCACAATCAATCACTTGGCTATATATATATATATATATATATATATATATATATATATAT
>JAPYZJ010006032.1:0-11026 GCA_030522765.1 Ophioninae sp. B BG-2022a | reverse complement strand
GTATGGAAAAATTTGCAAAAATCGATGGTCCAACTTTGAAATTCTGCCAAAAATCGAAAAATCATCGGATTTTAATTATTAAAAAAGCATTTTGAAGAGGAAATCATAACGAAGAGTTTGGGCACAGAGTAGAGTGCCAAATCCGAAAGGAAAAAAAGTTATCGACGATTGAGTAAAAAAACTTTTTTTGCCCTAAAATCCCAAAAAATTTTGAATTTTTAATATTTTTTTAAATGGTCTATTTTGAAGTAATTTGATCCTCTGAGCACGAATCTACCATTTATTCCCCCAAAAACCCAAAGTTTTCATGAATAAATCGTGAAAATCCTGTTTTTATAAGTTTTTAACGCTTTTTTCATGAAAATTTTGGGTTTTGGGGGGAATAAATGGTAGATTCGTGCTCAGGGGATCAAATTACATCAAAATAGACCATTAAAAAAAATATTAAAAATCGATCATTTTTTTGGATTGTAGGGCAAAAAAAGTTTTTTCACTCAATCGTCGATAACTTTTTTTCCTTTAGGATTTGGCATTCCACTCTGTGCTCAATCTTTTCGTTATGATTTTCTCTTTAAAATGCCGTTTTAAAAATTCAAATCCGATGATTTTTCGATTTTTGGCAGAATTTCAAAGTTGGATCATCGATTTTTGCAAATTTTCCCATACATACCCCTTTGCCTCTTTTTTGGCGATTTTTCAAGTGGACTTTCCGGGAAAACTATACGAGATATCGATACGAATCCGACGCCATTATTCAAGTCAGGCAAAAACCTTTTCCAAACCCACCAAATAAATCTCCATAGCATTTAAGAAGCTCACCCTACGACCTTTTGAATTTTCGTGATTTTTGACATTCCGGAAAAGTGGCCGGGAAAGCCGAAAAATATTTTTTTCCATTTTTAAGCTCTTAAAAGGGTCTGTTTAATCCGAAATTTTCCGCTGATTACGAACATGTCCGAGTTTTTGCCGAAAGTGCAAAATTAGACGGAGAAAATGCGAAAAACCTTTCTAGAATATTTTTTCGACATTTTTCCCTAAAAATGGAGAGTTCAATGCGAATTAAATGGTGGGTTTGTCTAAATGTAATCATTATTTCGAGGCTAAGCCCGCTGAAGGGGTCCGCCTGAATGGCTCCCTCTCAAAATTAATAACAATTCAGGGGTTGATCCGGGAACCATACATGTTTATATCAATAGACCCAGAATTTCACGCCCAACTCCCCATTTTACGGATGACAATCTTACGTGGGACACCCTGTATAAATAAAAAATACGATCGTTATAAAATCCCAAAGTAATCGTATTCTGGAGGAGCTCAAATAATAAGCATTTATAATTATGATATGAATAATAAACACAAAAGGAATACAGTAAAATAAAATATGCGTGTAAATAAACAATATATATATATATAAACTATTGTAAAATAATAATTATATAGGAATAACAAGAACGATAATAATAATCACAATCATATAACAATCTAAAAAGTAAGTACTATACTAAATAATAATAAACAATAAAATAATATACAGGGTGACGCCCTCTATAAGTATATACAGACAATTATAATATAATAGTTACACAGGAATTGAAATAAAAATCATAATAGAAAATAAAAAATACGTAAAATCCGCCGCATTATTATCTCGCCCCCCTTCCCCCCGCCGCTGCTCACCACGTATCGCGGGGTCGCCGTTGCAAGGAAAGCCCCATGCACACACCTTCGCGCCGTATCTCGAGCGCGTTCTTTTACGTTTACAAAACTATCGAAGGTCCCCGCACTCGCTGCTTGTGCGCTCGTGTCCGTTCGTTTCTTCGTGCCCGTGAACAAGATCACGAATTAACGGGGCCCGTACTCGCTCGGCGTACTGTATCGAAAGAGAAGAAGGAAAAATAAACGTATCAGCCGCGACCGTTCGGCGTGCTCTTCGTTTCACAGTAGAGAAAGAATAAAAAGGAACAGCGCAGTATTTCTCGTCGGGAGCGCGAGTGGGACAGAGCGCTCGAACCGGGCGCCTCGAACGGCCTAGTAGTGGCGTCCCCCCTCCCCGCCCCGCGCCTTACCGACCGTCCCGGCAAACTACACATCGGATCTCGCGAGTCGGGGAACTCGGGCGGACTCGGTTAGTCGGCGATCTCGCACGAAGCACGTTGAAAGTAAAGCGTGCGGCAGACGGTCTTCGCGCGTCGAGCTATCAGGTTGGCTTCCGCGCCTCGCGACGGTTTATATATTAATACTCGCGCACATACACGCCGTATGTATATCCGTTAATATATATACATATATATATATGTGTGTGTGTATGTATAGATACACGTGTATATGTATACGAGTATATAGAAAAAACTAAGAAATTTTCGTTCGACATCGAATTATTATCGCAAGTTTTTTTCGGTACTCAAGTGTGACTCGACGTCTCCGTCCAATCGGCGAATAAAAAATTCAAATAAAAACCAACCGTCGCGGACATAAATAGCGTAGAGTTTTATCGTCGGATAAACCGTGCTTCGCGCGCTCCTTACGTGCACTTCGCTATAGTCTCTAGAGCGAAGAAAAATATTATAATTAATAAACAGGACGCTCTCGTCGGGGCAGATCTTGGAAAAGAATTATTTGCGCCCCTGTGGAATTCGAGGAAACGTACATCCTCGGGTCTCGATTCTTCGAAGTGATCGATCTTCTCTCGCGGTTTCGTTTTTGTTCGCGTTTGTTGTTTCGTATTTTTTTTTTTTTTCGGTTCAAGTGCAATTTTGTGAATTTCTTTTTTGAGTGTTGTGTTTTGCGTGACTCCGATGGCCGATCGCAGAAAGATGACCACGATGATGATTCTTTGGCCCTGCGTCGCTGTTCTACTCGCCGCTTCGGTACAAACAGGTGCGTGCTCTTGTGCCTCGAAATTCACGGATACACTCTCTTTGCGCTTGATTCACCGTGTGCCCACTACGCGGCGACCAAGGATTTCGCGAATCCAACATTTTTCACACGCATTTTTCAATATTTTTTCTTTGCTTTTTTTTTGTTCATTGAAGCATCGAGATTCGATATATTTTTGGAGGAAATTCGTATATAAGTTTGGTGGAAATACAATGTTTCGAGGATCCCGAGACAAATCGGGGAACTTTGTTGTGCGACTCGCATATATTGCGAATGAAAAGTTTCGCGTCGTCGCTTTTTCTCGAAGTCGGGTGGATATTTGTTTCTGGATAACTAAGTGATCTGGAAATTCATTTCTAGATATATAAATAACCTGGAAACAGAAGTAGCTTAAATTTATTTATGGAAACAAAAATATAATCAATTATCTTGGAATTTATTTCTAGAAAGAAAATTTGTCTAAAAATTCATTTATGGAAACGACAATTATCTGGTTATTTGTAGCTCAGGATAAAAATTTAATTTGCTTTTTGGGAACCGATATGTTGAGAATGCTTTTTTTTGAAAATACAAATTTTAACATTTTTTCCTGGAAAGAAAAATTAGGACATTTTTTGGAAAGAAAAACGGGGGAACGTGTTTGAATGAAGTTTCGCGTCGGATGAAAATGACTCCGGATTTGTTAAAAATGGCTTAATATTGAAGGAAACTATTGAAAAATGCCCTTCGATGCGAATGCACGAATGAATTTCGTAGATTAAATGCGGTATTGGCATTCAGCGATTGATTTCGGGCTTCGTTCGATCAGCGGATGTGAACGGAATTTTTCTCGAGAAACGCGTCGGACCATTCTTACACGTACACATCAGGTTGTATTTTATTACTTGGGTTTGCTCGGGCCCCGGCTTTTTTCAAATATGTACATTCCTCGATGTGTTCATTTAGCCGTGATTTGTTTTTCAATATCCTCTCTTCCCTGAACACATCGATGTTTCACCTATATTACATGGATATGGGACTGACAGTTTCCATCGTTGGAATGGAACGAATTTTTCAAAATTCTTTTCATTATCATTCAAAAATCCGATTTTGTACATCGTTAAACGAAAATCGCAAAAAATATTTGTTCGGATTTGTTTGAGTTCGAAGTGCCAAAGAAATTTTCGCAAAATGAAGAAAAATTGTTTTCGTTGTGAATTTTTTTTCCTAAAATCTCGAATTTTCGAATTATATGAGAGACTCAACAAAAATTGAGGGTTCGTCGTAAAGATTTTAACGAAAACATAAATTCGGGAAATTGCAAAAAAAAGCATTTCCGTTGGATTTTAACGATGAAAACTTCAATGCCGTTGCTATCTAACGTTAAATAGGTGTCCAATCGAATTTTTTCCTTTTTTCAGGAAACGAATAATATTTTCCATAACATCGAAGTTTGCATCGTTGGAAAGCAACGAAAAAATTTTTTTTTTATTTCTTCAAAAAGAATATTTGCCAATTTTGGCTGTCAGAATGATTCCATTGTTTTCAGTAGGGATTCTCGACCACAATCCGTAGAAAAAACAAGCTTTAAATAATAGAAACGAAAAAATAAAAAAAAACAGAATCGTCGAGCTTCAACGATCGAAACTCGAACGTCATATGTCTGCAAGTATCATACCTTCGTTGCATCCAATTTCAATAATTGGCTGGAAACGAATGCGCGAGAAAAATAACGAAAATAATTAAAATAAGCATGCGAGAGAAAAATAATAAAAGAAAAAGACGATACGGATTCGCGTCAGCGAGAGATGATAAAAGGGAAGGCTCCATGAACACTGCCACGAAGCTTCGTGCCTTTCTCTCTCTCTCTCCGCTATCTCAATCGTGATGCATGTTTCAAGCGTTACAGGTGCTGGCGTTTTCTATTCTCGGTCAGTGTTGCCAAAGCTATCGTTTATTCCTCACTGCCGAAACCTAACACATTTTTAATTGACTTACTAACTTTTCGATCGTAGCGAAACACGAAATGCAAAGTGGAACACTATGTGCGAGGTCAAAGTTTGCAACGTTGCAATTCGAATTATTAATTCATCGAGTGCACACTGGGTTCGTTTTGACCCATAACTTTTTTCGTGTAACTACGTATTTTTCAACGCATGCCCCACTTTGAGCCAATATTCTGGCATTCAATTTTCGTTTTTATCAAAAACTAAATTTAAGCCCATAAAACATGGATCATTCGCTACAAAAAACGTTTCCACAAAAAAAAAAAAGAAAAAAATTGGATATTTGCGGAAATAAAACAATTTGAAAAACGTCATGGATACATTGACCCAGTATGCACTTATAGGTTAGCGGCGCAAGTGTGCACTCGAAGGGTTAATTTGCAATTTATCAAATTACTAAAAAAAATCGTTGCGCAAACGTGACAATTCTTAAGTCGAATCTCATTTAGGAATATCGAATTTGAACATGAATAAAAAAAATATTCCGCGAGATAATTGACATTTAATCGGATAGATATTGAAAATTCGCTTAAACTCAAGAAAATTTGATGAGTGGTAAAATAGAATTCTTGATAGAATAATAATAATGTATTATTTTAGGATTCTTCACTGATTATTCCAGTAGTGATAAATATATGAATTTTATCGAGCGATTGATTACGCCAAGGTGTACAAAAAATTGTTTTTTAGGATCCTCATTCAGTTGTAATTTGAATCTACTGAATAACATTTTGAATAATAATAGAAAGGGGAATTAAACGTGTCACGTCCTTTCTATCTTTCTCCTAGAGTACAAAAACAATTTCGTAAATTTGTGAATATTGAAGTAAAGTTCGTGTTTATTCCAAACGACGTAAACAATTCTCATAGAGGTCAAGTTGTTCTTGCTTCGCTGCAACGCTTGTAAATACGTGGCGATTTGTTGCGTTGGCCTCTTTCTCTCTCTTTTTCCACTCTCTCCCTTCTACACCTCTATTGTATCGATAGTAACGAAAGCGCGGTACATTACGAGAAATTAAATATTCCTGTGTTTATTGTTCTCGCCTTTCATTCTTTCCCCTTCCATCATTCATTTTCCTCTGCATCTTCACGCGTGTCCTATTTTTTCTCTCGTATCGACTTCCAACGAAATTGATGGATCGATTTTACGAAAACGCTTAAAAAACGTTTCATTTTCAACGAAAATTCTAGTCACGAATTTCAATGAATGCAACAAAAAAAAATGCATTTTCATGTAAACTTATTTGCTCCATTTTATCCTCTTGATAGATTTTTTGAAAAAGGCTGAAACACTTGATTATTTATTTTCGAAATTCTAAATAAAACTTCTGTTTTCGTCTCTGTTTGAGAAAATAGTTTTTACATAGATAAAAGTGATAAGTGGATGAATGAGGAAGATACGTTGTGCAAGCGTCATGAAAAAGGGAGAGATAGTAATTAGTCGTAAGAAGGTACGCAAGGAAATAATGCTCATGGAATCGAAAGGGGAAACGCGAAGGGAGAGAAAATTGCAAAAGCCCGGAAGAGGATACGCGGGAATAAACAATACTGCGCGCTGCATTTCCCTTTTCCCCTGAGGCAACTGCCGATACTTGTGAAAAAGATCCGTGCGAATCACCGCGAGGATAAAGCACGTGTGACAAGAAGGAAAAGCTATCTTCGTGTAATCACAGTGGAAGCTAATAAATCGGAAACGATATTCAATTTTACCGACGTATCATATTACCCCCCACGATGATGTCAATTGACGCGTGTTTCGCGTCACTTTGAAATTTGCATTGTTCAAACGCAAAATTTTCTTCGACGAAATTTTGTATTATATATTTATTTATTTTCGTCAATTTTTTAATCATCATTATTAACCAAAATTATATATGATCGTTTGGCTTTCCGGACAAGAATCCCCGTGAATATTCGCTCGGATTTTCCCGGTTCGAATCGTACGAAAGAAATATTGAAAAAAAAATCATTTTCGTTGAACGATGCAAACTTCATGAAAAATTCAAGTTTTGCGTGAATTTCGGGACACCCTTTGGGAGAAAAGAAGGAAACGAGAAATATCATATCACCCATACGAGAAACAATTTCTTCTTTTTCACCGGAGCTGGCAGTGTCTCGATGTAAATCTCTCCTACGTTTCACACGTTTTTCGTTCTTATCCTAGAGACTTTCGTACTTTCGCGTTTTTTTTCTCGCCAGCCCCCCCAACATCTCGACGGAGCTCTCGTGAATTTTTCGCGAATCTGACAGAAAAGTAAAAAAATAAAAATGTGAAAAAAAAAAATGACGGTTGCTCGTATCGGCGAATTGGGCGCGCGATACACGCCTCAACCTAGTCAATAGACGTATGAATCGGTCTCACTTCGTTTTTTTTCTTCCCTACTTTTTCCATTCTTTCTTTTCATTCGCGCCGCCTTCGCGCTGAAAAGTCGTCGAATCTTATCGCGAAATACGAGAAGCTCGTGGGAATGTAGGCGTACAGAGAGAGAGAGACAGAGAGAGAGAGAGAGAGAGAGAGAAAGAGAAGAGCCTCGCGAGTGTTGCGTAACTTTACGTCGGCTCGGATCGTCGAGGATTACCGAGAGATTGCCAAGTTTTTGGGGAAAAAGCTTAGTCCATACTTAATACGGAAGTCATGTGTATATGTATGATATCCCACATGGTTAGTCGAGAATGGGAGAAAGTTGATCGGAAAGTTGGATAAAACGCTCTCGAAACGGAGGAAGTGGATATTTATACGCTGCAAAACTACCTTCCGTTTGTATCTTTTTTTTCAAACTTCGATGCTCAGTAAAAACAACGGTTTTTTCCGCGATGTTGAATTTTGCATGGTTGGATTGCAACGGATTTTTTTCTCTTTCTTTTCCTAAGTTTCCGTTCGCAGATTTGAGCGATGGAAATGGAACGTGTAATTTTTGGAAGTTTTCGGTTTCTGAATATCGAGTCTGTGAAGTGTGATTTTAAATCATCAGAAAAACAAAAACGTCAAATCGAAAATTAAAAATTGTTACTCGTGAGCAGTAATTTGAAAAGCTCACGTTATTGAAAGAAAAAAAATGATTAATTTGTTCTCGTTAGACTTTTTTTTTACTAATTTTATTATTTTTATTAACAAAAGCTTTTTTTCTACAAATTATGTCCGGAAATCTAATGAAAACATGTAAAACCAATTAAGCTATTTAAGCCGTGAAAATCAGCCGAAAAAATGAATTTTCTTCCCCACGATGCAAATTTCAACATCATTAAGGGATCGTCTCAGTGTGAAATTTTCAAAAATACGTAGCGCGATAGAGAATGACGTTAAAAATGTTTTACCAAAATTGAAAATAGATATCTTCGAAACTCTTCCTTCTAGAGTGGACACCGTTTTGAAAAACACCATTCCGAGAAAAACGCGTTCGAAGATTGACCGTAGCGACCGTAATAATTTGAATTTCGATTTCAACATTTGAAATAATGTTTAGAACAGTGTATACTCTACGATCTTGCAAAAAAACAATGATTTTCTGAAAATTTCACACTGAAAAGATTCCTTAATACGCGGCATCTAAACTTAAACTCTGGGGATCATTTACCGGCTATCCTGTTTATACATGTAGGTATAGATCTCACTTATGAACAAAAGCCAATATTTTCCAACGGGAACACTCGTTTTCTCGCTCCCACATTGCCTGAATTATTCATGATGATTCCGCACAATAGCTTTTACAAAATGACGTCCCGCGTGTGCGTTTCTACGCCACGATACACGTATACCTGTTTCCGTGTGTTCGTCGTTTCGCGGCTGTGTATTTTCTCGTGTTTTGCGGTCTCGAAGATTGGTTTGATCCTTCGAGAAATGAAACTGAGCTCCCGTTACAGGTTCTCGCGTTCATCTCCACACCCCCCACCTTCCCCGCGATGTTACGTTTTTCTATTCCCTGTATTTCTTTTTCTCCATTTTTTCTCGTTCCCTCCCCCCTTGCCTCGCGATCTCCGTCGCTCCCGCACTGTTCCCCGTCGAAACGTCTCTAATAAACGTCGATTAAAGCGATGTTGCGGGAGGTCATGGCCACTTCTACTCCGCCAAGTCCCGATCATATTTTCTATACGTACACGAGGTCGCAGCATCGTCCACTCGTTCTTTTTACTCTCGTGGTCGCTTCTCACTATTTTTTCATCGCCCTCTGCCATTCCGACGATCGTAACTTCCCTCTCGTCTCGTCCCCGCAAAATCCGTACCCGAAAAACAAATAAATCGTGAAATTATATAAACGATTATTGTGAGATCGAAGTTTTTTCCTTTTTTTTTTCGCTTCTATATATGTCAATATATAGCTTCATTTTTAAACCTGTCATTTAAAAACCTTTCGGTACTTTGATGTCATCAATGTGGAGAAAATGCTTCGTTAAAGTTTGATTCGTAGGACTTCATTGCGAATATTTTTTTTTCTTTTTCACTTCTATTTCATTCGTTTCGTTACATCCATTTGATTGCGTTTATTATTTACGTTTCAGTATTTATTTGTGTATTTTCATTATTCAATTATTTTCTTTCCATTGCCATTTATTCATTACCATTTTGCATTTATTCGTGTTTGTTATAACCCAAAATGTTTATTTTTCAATAAACTTGGAGTCGGTGAATTTCTGCGAAAAAAAAAAAACATTGAAGCGTTTCAGTAATATCAACATCGTGAATCGGTAAAAAAAATATATATAAACGGGGAATATTGTTTCTCGTTGCATTCCAACGTTTTTCAGTTATAGAAAAATCGGATTTCACCATGGAAGGGAGAGGTTATAATTAAGGGGGCGTGGGACGAGTTATGGCAGCCCATTTTCATGGTCAGGGGAGTGAGTAGGGATCGAGAGGGAAAAGAATGTCCTCTGTTTCTCGCGAGTAATTCGCTTTCCCTACCGCAAGAAGTCGAGGCTGCGTCGAGGCCCCTGGGCACCCAGACTGTCCGCACACCCTTCCGGAAAATCCTAACCCTCTAGCCCCCCCCGACACCCCGCCGTCTCGTCCTTTCTCAACGCCTCTCCGTCCGTTTTGCGCTATGAAAGGAACGTTAAACTGCGAAGGTCTCAGCCGTTTATAATTAATACAATTACAATGCCGGCTGGTAACACCGTTAGGTCGAGAAGGCTCGCGACCGCGACTTTTAATGCCGTCAGCCACGGCGAGAACGGTCGAGAGACGCACAGAGAGAGAGAGAGTACGAGAGAAACAATTGCGTTAAAAGTTTGCAACGAAAGTTCCACTACCCTTTAGATTGACACAAGCGAAAATAAGAGTCTGCTGGGACGAATCTTCCATGAGCTTGTCGGATCCTCGAAAAAGCTTGAAATCCTATTTTTGTTAGAATACCGTAATAACAATCAATATTTGCACATTTTTTCTTAAATATTTTTGTAATATGTATTTTTGTATGGGAGGTTGCTTGAGAAGTGACTTTAAAGATTGCGTTGTTTAAAAAAAAAGTTCGCGGAATATCCGAAATGAAATTTGAGAAATACAGAAAAACGTATACAGGGTTACTGGTTAAGTCGACCTATTCCCGTAAAGGGCGTGTAGTTTACATCATTTCTGGCTGGTTTGTCTATGAAATACCCCATCCTAAACCTAACCGTTTTCGAGATATTTCAATTTAATCGGATATTATAAAAAATAGCCGATTTTCGGCTATTAGCTCAGCTGTTTTGAATAAAAAATAGCCGATTTTCGGCTATTAGCTCAGCTGTTTTGAAATGTATGAGTCTTATTATTACTATTATTTGATTTTTACATGTGAAATAAGATGCTTTATGACCTTAGTAACCAATATTGTATGTAAAATTATTAAATACATCGTTGTAGACGATCAAAAGTTACACAAACTAATAAAAAATTAGCAAGATTATTTTTCTTTCAAAGATATCTAAAAAAATAATTATGGTGCCTGTTTTGCAAATGTGCCTAAAAATATCTACATCTTATCAGCTATCCAACGAGGTATAATAATCTGGGGTTTTATCAAAAGTTTGTACAAAAAACTTAGTTTCATAGGCTACAACGCAGGCAGAAAATGATAAATATAACAATAGGTGAGTACAAATGACTAAATTTATTGACATTTCAAGTTTTAACAAGTCTAAATTTCATGTTCAACATGTCCGCCTCTGTTTTGCACACATCTTCGCAT
>JAPYZJ010006031.1:0-10601 GCA_030522765.1 Ophioninae sp. B BG-2022a | reverse complement strand
CCAAAAATCGAAAAATCATCGGATTTGAATTTTAAAAAAAGCATTTTGAAGAGAAAATCATAACGAAGAGATTGAGCACTGGGTGGAGTGGCTAGTCCCCAAGGAAAAAAGTTATCGATGATTTAATAAAAAAAATATTTTCCCCAAAAATCCTAAAAAAATTTCGATTTTTAATATTTTTTTCACTGGTCCATTTTGATGTAATTTGATGCCCTGAGCACTAATCTACCATTCATTTCCTCCAAAACCCAAAATTTCCCCAAAAAATTCCTTAAAAACTTCCAAAAACACGAATTTTTTTGCTGAAAGAAGATCAAACGTTTTTTTCTCGTTTCACACTTACCCCCCAACAACAACCCCAAAAAACCCAACGACAATTAGCAACCCCCAAACGATTAAAAATTCTAAACAGTCCCGAAAGCCGATTTCAAAAATGGCTGAAATTTCGATCGGTCATATCTGGCGAATAAAGCTAGTCTAGTGTAATAAAGAATGTCCGAAGGTTGGTAGCCGAGGGTGGAAAGGGAAGATGGATGATACGACGAGGAACAACAGGAGTAGGTAGTACGAAAGACCCTTGAATCTCGCAAGCTTGCGAGACGCAGAAGGGTCGAATGGGCAAACTGGAGGGCGTTGGGAGGGCCGGCGGAGGGGGGGGACCTCGACGTTTAATTATTAGCGATATCGTCCCAAGACGAACGATAATCAGATATCGGATCCTAGCTTCGCATAAATAACTTCCGGTCTTTCTCATCCTACGACCAGACTCGAACTACCGTATCACCTACCTCCCCCTTCCCCAACTCTCCGTTTCTTCTTACCCTTGAATCTTCCTTATTTGCGAGTTGCAACGTCATAGTACCACACTCGAAAGGTTGAAGCAACGATTTCCCAACTTCCGTCTCTTCAACCCCAATTCCAACCCCCCGACGAACCTCTCTCACTCCTGGTTAACGCTCATCCTCATTCCTTCCTTCCTCAGTGGATCCTCATACCCAAGAATATATCAAGTCAATAATTAACACCAGTTACAACTTGTGGGAATAGTAACGGCGTTTATGCTCCCGGGGACGTCGTATTTCAGGCAAATGTGCTTGTGCCGTACCAGCCGACCGTTTCTGTTCTTCTCTCGGCCAGGAACCTTCTCTACCAAGAAGCTACACACAGTCGTCGGCGGGGGTCGTTTCCCTGTTTTCGTTGAGGATGGCTAGAGTACCCCGGAAATCATGGGGGAAAGACACCAATGTACAAACCTACGGAAAAGTACGGTGTATGTTTGACGGTTTAAATTAACGCTGGTTTTGAGGATCAAAATGCCCTACGAAAAAAGGGTTTCGGTTGTTTAACTTGAGATCTTCTACTTTATTCTTGTTTCTCTAATATTTGATGTAATTTTTTAATTAGCACTAAGAAATCGATAGTTTTTTTTAAAAGTTAAATATATTTATATGAAAAATTCTATAAATAATTAAATTCATTAATATAAAAAATTCTATACATAATCAAATTTATTAATATAAAAAATTCTATAAATAATTAAATATATTTATATGAAAAATTCGATAAAAAATTGAATATATTTACATAAAAAATTCTATAAATAATTAAATATATTTATATAAAAAATTCCATAAAAAGAAAAAACCTATTGATAAAAAAACAGGAGTTCCCGATACTTTTGTCTTTGGCTGTAGAAAGAGAAAGAGAGATTGTATCAGAGATAAACAGAGTAAGAGAGCTAGAGAGAGCGCTAGAGAGAGATAGATTTCGAAAGCTGAGTTGCTTCCGGCACAGTGTACACAGGCGACGTTTGTGGTGTAGAATAAACCGTTTGAGTGTGGAGTCTGAGGACGCGTTTGCTCCACATTTGAGTATAAGAAGAGAGGCGAGGGAGGGTTGGTGTATAGTACCAGAGGTACCAGATGAGGAGATACCGCATGGGGGATGGAAGTACACGGATCGTGGGGAAATATAGATTTAGGCTGGTAGACGTTAGGTACGTTTCTACCAAGCCACGTATCCTATCGTATCATCGTATTCCAAAGTTGCCACTCTTACCCAAGGGGGGTGGGAGGGGCTTTAAGAGGGTTTGGGTGCGATTTTCAAAGGTTAGTTACTCGCGCATGCGCACTGACTCCTTATACGTATCAAAGGGTGACGGGGAATACGCGGAAAGCTCGACTCGCGGGTACGCTCTGTAGTATCCCAGTCAAACACAGTCAGATGTATAACCGGATACGGGATCACGGAACCCAGGGATCCCCCTTAAGTCTCAGGTTTACGGCGATTACGCGATCTTACGCCGACTTCCAAACCCCCTTTTCTACCCCCCTTCCACTAACTTGGCTCATCCTTTCATTCACCCTATCTCAAACACGTATATGCGGCGCCAACACCCCCCTGCCTGGGCCACCTGGTTTTCTCATTCCGCGGATGAGCCTCTATAGAATATATAGAAAGCGACTCGCACCTTCGAGACCTCGAACCTCTATACACACACAACACCTATCCTGTTTTCACACAACGGTATTCCAAGTTCCTCCTTCTGACTCGTTCTCTTGGCTCTCCACCTAGAGGTTGTTCGAATGTTTGGCTTGAGTTTCCAGGTTTGCTCCGATACTGCCCGAGCGAATAAGAGAGGTAAAATCACGAAGCCGGGAAAAGGTACGAGTTTACGGGGTAAGGGTGATTTAGTACTAGGTTTAAACTGTAGGTACACCTTTGGTGGGAGAATAACCCAGGCTACTACGACACTACTCCTTGTTACACCTACATTCGCTATGAACGACTTAATGGAGCGAATAACCCAAAGAGCACCGGAGAATATCAGACCTCGAACTCTGATGTACGTGAGCGAGCAGCCAATTCAACCGAACAGTACTCAAAGATTATCTTTACCTTTTCTCTTATCTGTTTGTCGTCTACCCGAAATGACGATGGTGGGAATCGATGGATATTGACTTTGAGACCCCTTAACATATTTTGATTTCTATTATTTTTTATTATCATTATTTCATTGATTTATTGTTGTTATCATTTATTATTATCATTGTTGTTGATTGTATTATATCATCATTATTATGATTTATAAGTTCATACTATTCTTATCATTGTTGCTTCTTGGCTTTCATTAAGCTTTGTTTATTCTTATGTATTTTATTGTTATTCTTGTTATTCTTAGTCGCGATATTCTATTGTTATTCTAATTTTCTTATTTTACTTTATTTTTTTATTGTATCATTATTCATGTACATCTGTTTCCCCGAAAGTCCGCTAGGGCATAATACATCCTATCAATCAATCAATCAATCAATCATACTGGAGGCAAAGATCGAAACATTTTACCAGCCCTAGGGGTGATCTAGTGATTACTTTTAAACGATAGGGAAATTGCTGAAAGAAATCTCTTAATGAAGCACCAAAGCGCGGTTAAACGGTTACCGATCCAAGTATCAGCCTCTTGCAATGCTTGCCATGATTCCAATGCCAATGCAAAAAGACCAAACTTCATTAAATGGAATATCAATTACGAGGAAAGTTCCACTTGATCAATATTTCTCCAGTTGTGCAACAATCCGAAATGGATAAACCACCATCAGTTGCTGCAAATAGCACCGGTAAATAGCCAACTTTTTTTTTCGAGTCACGACAGCTGCCTTATCGTCGTATATTCGACTGGGAGTTTAAGGGGGTGGGATAACAGGGCACCAAGGAAAAGGGGGGAGGGGGGGGGGTAAAACAGTTTGTGTTAAATCAGAGCGTTGGTCGTTAGAGGGAAGATGTAGAGGCTAATTAAAATAAATCTTAGAAAGGAGTAATTATACGTGTATTAGCTGGCCGGGTAGCGCTCGCAAGGTGATGGACGACGCAGCGGCAGATGTACCCAAACGCCTCTTCATTACTAGATTTCCCTTATTACCGGACGGACACGTTGGCGCCATTGCTTTACCCGGCGGAAAACCCGTAAGCCACCTTACCACCCCCTAACCCCTTTACCCCCGCGATCCCTCGACTCACCATCCACCTTCGTTTCCCTTACTAACACTGACTTCCTGTTTCAGAAGCACCAACGGTGCGGTAACCCAGACTGTAGGTGACTTATCTCCTACCATGTGCAATAAGTACGAAGTATGCATATGTAGTTCATACAGCATGGTGTACGAGTCATTCGGGTCAAGTGTGCGCACTTTGCAATTTTAAGGCTCGTCAGACTTGACCCTCTGCAGCGCTGCACATTTCTGTCACAAACCCATTCTCTGCCTATCGGAATGAAAATATTTCTCAAAAATTCATTTTGAGTCGTAAAGACTTATCTGTAACGAACCAATTTACAAAATTGTATTTTTCATATTAAAACTGGGATCAGTGACAGGTTAGCCGATTTTTCCGAGGCTTTGGTCTACTTTAACGAAAAACCTCTGTACACCAAAGAATCAGAAGAATAAATGTTCTATACTGGTACAGGTTTTCCACAGTTTTCTACAACAAGGAAGAAATCAGTTAAAAAAAAGCGAATAAAAACCAAACTTTTTGATCATCTTCCGTATATTTGTCGCTTTCGTCTCTGATAGGGTTGGTCTGACCTTCCGGGGTGTTTTAAGCTATTAACTCTCCAGGGCTCCTGTGGTATCTATGTTGGATTGATGTCTCGTTGCAACCTGGGAAGGCTAGCTATCCGTGTGCTTCAGCTTGGTATACCTATTGGCTAAATCGTTATAAATAAATTGATACGGTTCGGAGTGCCACGTGCGTCGAATGGTCGTACCAAGAGGATCCCTGGTCCAGTCGGCATTAATGTTTGGGCTGAAGCTGGACAAACGAGAAAGACAGAAGGGAAGGACAGACTAACAAGTCTGTACAGAATTGAACCAGGAAAGCTTACCTATACAGAAAGAGAGAGAGAGATAGAGAAGGAGTGGACCGAGCAGCCAGGGCGGGGGTTGAAAGACTGGGTGGCAGAGGACGGCAGAGTGGAACGGTTGGTTGGAAGAAGGGGTTGAGAGGGGCGTTATTGTTATCTTAGATTTATAGTCATAACGGATGGTACTACCTCGCTAGCCAGCGACCCCGAGCGGTCTTATAATCACCCTCCGCGCCACCCTGCGCTTCGAGCGACCACCTCTATCTCCCAACCCTTATTCGTACCACCTCCATATACCCCTTTCCACCGTAGCAGCTCCAACGCGCCTGCAGTTTAAGTGATTTGCGACGCGGTGGAGCCGCCATGCAGATCCTTTTGCCTGTAGCTTTTACCTACCCGAACACATCGTCGTACCCACAAACCCACCCTTACTCCTCTCTCTCTCTCTCTCTCTTTCTCTCCGGTACCCTATCTTTTCTCTCTCACTACAGGACCCTCACATTCCCAACGTCCTCCACCTTCTTTCCATCTCGGCCATCCACCCTCATCCCTATGGTACTCTGGCGCTAGCCACCAACGTGAAGCCAACGGGCACGCCTAACCCGCAGACTACGATGCCCACGAGGGATTAACGAAGCCCGTAAGAGATGATGTAGCCCGAATCGTGGAATAACAATCGAAGCCTGGTTGTAGTAGTACTCACGGCGGTGTAATAGTAGGACTACGGCCCAAATTATTATACATTGCACAATAACGGAAAAGTAGTCGTTGCTGCTGCCGATGCTTTGTCCTTCCGAGCCCCCCCCCCCCTCCCTGCCTACCCCCTAGCTTGAAACCCATCTTTCTCCAACCCCCCCCTGGGTCATTCGTTCTTTTTGTCCATTCTACCAACCTACCTCTAACCCCACCTACCCCAAACCAACCCCTTCGACTATTCCTCTTCACCCTCGACGATTTATTTCTCAATGTTACCGTAAGCGCGCTCACAAGTGCATAGATAACCGAAACCAAAGGTACGGCACCCACATACTCGAGGAATACACCACTAAGAAATATAAGACCCCGCGACGTTGCAAAATGCTTCGTTTTCATTTGCGATACGTTGGACTTGCTGAACATTCTCTACGAGATATATGGATATATGTGTATATATTTTTTATATTTTATTTAAGTCCGAGATATGTATCGGGACCGTTATTATTTGCGCTTCGAACGTATACGAGGATATCTTTGATTTATCGTTGCCAGTGCGGTTAATGTTTCTTGAAATTCTGGACGAAATTCGATTTTACGAATTTTCGAGAGGTTATTGCATTTAGAAGAATTTTAAGGATCGGGAATTTCTCGAAGTTACATTGGTTTTTCGATGGGAAAATGACTTCTGCGTTTTCGTGTATTTCTATATTAGAACTATATTCTATATTAGAACTAAATTAAATTCTCATTTAGTTAACTAAATTCAGTTTAAATCTAGTAAATGTACACTTCGTTCGAATTTGGTAAATTAAATTTAGTTTTAACTCTAATAGTTTATTACCAAGACTTTTTCAATAATGATTTTCTGATGATGAATATTATTTAAATTATTGTGCTTAAATGTATTGTATTTTTTGTTATTCATTATTTTATTATTTAGTATTGTTATTTATGATTTATTATTATTAACATTTTTAATTTTTATTATTATACTTAAATATATTGTATTTTTTAATTTTCAGACATGAAGAAATTCTAGATACAACGTTGACCAGTCAGCCCGGTGAGTGCTAGCTTAATAAAGATAAGTGGTACAGACATACCGAAAGATTAAATTATTCTGTAAATACTAACGCGGTTAGTGACTCGGCGGTAACGGTTAAGCGTGAGATACGTTAACGCCCCTCCAGGGATTCTCACCTCCTTTTTTCTTAGGCGCTTTAATTATTGAAGGTCCCTTCATAATTGACAAACTCGGGTTCCGTCATCGCGATTTCTTCTCTCTCACATCGCAAACACTTTTTAACCTAACTTTTCCAACCTAACGAGAGTATACGAAGCGACTCGCGGAGAGAGAAGCCCCGAGAATATTCCGGGGCCCGAGTGACTTGCCTATTACAATTAACGAAGTTTCCACCTCGACGAAACTTACCTCGTAACTGACCGTGCGGTTCCAGCATTCCCTTTTTTTTTCTTCTTATCTTTTATCTATTCTTGCGAGACTCGTTTGTTCCGATCCTCAGATAAATCAAATCACGGTACACCATGAATTCTTCAAATATTTATTTATAATGCGGATACGGATTTTTTTTATTTCTTTGATTATTTAATTAGCAATTACAGCAATTACAACTGCAATTTATTTCAGTTTACTTAACTATTTTCAAACTGAATTTATTGTAGCAAATTAATCTATTGATTATAGTGAATTGACCCAAAATTGCATTTTTTTTTTGGTGCATCGAAATTTGGCTTCGTAAATACGAGCTCATTTTAGTTTATTAAATAAAAATTAAATTTATTTCGTTTGGGTTTGTTTAGGTTATTTATTAAATTGTTCGGACAATTTATTGAATTAAAACGGAATTTAGTTGATCCAATAGCAACTCAATGTGATTTGTTGAATTTAGTTTACGAAATTGAGTCTTAATTTACGTCACTAAGTTAGGGTTTGTTTGGGTTAAGTTTGCCAATTATGGCAGAGCAAAGAAGTTTATATCGATAGTTTACCAGATTTGAAAATAAAAAAAAAGACAGCTAAAACCACTGGTTTTATTTCTCGACTTGACGATACAGAAGAAAAGGAGAAAGAGGGAAAGGAATTAAGGTGAAGATTTAATTTCTGATTAGGTGGGCTTCGTACGCCGATCTCCCTTTTCCTTACCCTTTCCACACTCTCTCCTTTGCCCGAGCTTTCACCCTGGAGAGCAATCTTCCTCGGCCATTGTGACTGACAGAAACGCGGCGATTTCACGAGATGGAAGAACCAAGTCGCATACGAATCGCCTGCTTAGGCACTTCTACCAACCATTTCCACTAATAACGAGTAGTGCTTCCACCGCTTCTGCTTTTTCTCCTCGTCCTCTACCATCCCTATCCTCCCCTCTTTCCCTTCCTCTATCTCTCAGCCCCCCCCCCTCTTCTCTTCTACGCTTTTCGTTCACCATCTTATATCCAGTAAACTACGAAATGCCCGAGAGTGAAAAGCTTTCTCACATAATCATAAAGGCTTTTCAAGCTTGAAAAAGCCAGGAATCTAACGCATCTCCTATTTCGATTTTCTTCCGTCGAGTTACGAATTTTTGGCACATTTCGTGAAACGTTAGTTTAGAACGACGACTGATTAGAAATTTATTACATATTTAAAAAAGGGTTTTTTTTTTTAATTTAAAGCCCTTTCAAAAGGGCTTTAAAAAGGCTTTCTTAAAAAAGGGCTTTTTTTAATTTATGGAATTTTTCCATAAATTGATAGTTCAATTTCTTAAGAATAATTGTTTTTAATAATTGTATTTTGTTCAATAATTGTTCGTAACAATTGTTTTATATTTTAATGAAAATGATTTAATTTGAATTATTTTAGTAATCTTATTCGATGAATTCATTGATTTGGTTCATTTGATTGATAAATTGATTTCATAGAATGATATTTAACTCAAAAAATGTTTTATAGTTTAATTAAAATATGAAACAAAACAGATGTAAAGATCGAAATGTCTAAGTGTATTCTTTCTGTGAAAAAAAAATGATAAGAAACCCATAATTTTTTACTCTTGACGTCGTTTTCCAAAAACTCCAGCAATTCTTGAAATTTCGCTGTAAAAATAAAACACAATATTCTTAAAAGAATGAACTATCAATTTCCAAAACAAAAATCGATATTTTTAAATTTGTAACTGGTATTCCTCCTTAAAGATGAAAACAGCATCAATCTTTCATTATAAATAGTAAATAAATAAATAAATAAATAAAATCGCTAAATAATTGAGTATACAATATACAAAAAAATTCAATATAATCAGCAACATCGGAAAAAATCATTACACTGCATTCATCGTATTTTCGTTAAAAAAAGATAAACGTTAAGGTTGTAGCAGTGTGTTGAAGGTAGCAATAAATCTGGTCCGTTGAATAACCGGAGTTCGTAATTCATCACGTAAACTGGACGATAATTTTCCATTCGGATGTTAAGGTGGATGATGGGGTAGGGAGAAGGAGATAAGGTAAAAAGGGCTGGAAGGTTGGAAGGAAAGTTAAAAAGGAAGGGAATGGAAAAGTGAAAGATGGAAAATAAAGAGAAGGAATTTCGGAATAGATAAAAAAAAAAACATAGAACTCCGGCATTTTAGAGTAACGTTCCGCTGGCCCTGACACCGACCCAACGCGATGATACAGACCGGGGGTTTGGTCGGAATCTCCGGAGCTAGCCTTTTTTGCCCTTGCTGCCGTTGACACATTTCTTGATTTTCAGAACAATAGGGCCATAAAGCTCACGGAGGTAGGGAGTAGAGTACAACGTGGCAAACGCTGCAAAGTCAGCCACACCCGGAGTTAGGTGGATCGGTACTACGTGAACCACGTGAAACGAGCCGTTCACCTTCAACGAAAATCTACCGTCGCGTGTGATTCCAAGACTTTAAGCAAGGGACAAAAACCCACGCAAAAAAGAAGAAAAAAAAAAAAAAAAAATAAAGAGACGAAACGGAAGTGAGAATGATTTCAAATGCGTATCGCGTAGCTGCTTACGAACGCGTTTGTCCCGCACATCTCGATTTACGGGCGGGTGATGCTCGGCTTACATCATTTCCTTCCACCAGCGTTTCTACTATACTTGCTTTCCAAACATGAATTAACCGACTCGGAAGACGCTGAAGAAACCAGGATTTTTTTTTGTATCGTGAGATTATGACGGATGAAGGGACACAGGTTCTTTGAAAACTCCAAAAATTCTGTTTTTTTTTGTCGTATATAGGTGGTACTAGGGAATATCTAGTTTCTTTGGTGAAGATTTTTAGGGAATGACTTTGACGTGACAACGTCTAATAACTCGTTACTACGGGGTGTATGCACGAAAAAGTTGACGTGCATGTCCCGTTTCGCAAGCTATAGCGCTAGGGAGAGAGGCATGATCGGCTCAATTCGCATTTGTCTCCCGACAGATGAAGCACGAAGCGAATTTAGCCGATCATGACAGATGACAGATTAAACTCCATCAGCCTACAAAAAAAGGTATACGTGAACTGTTTTCGTAAAATGAGATGAACAGATGACAGATTCAACTCGATCAGCCTAGAAAAAAAGGTACACGTGAAATGTTTTCGTAAAATGTTGCTATGGTGAATTGAAATGGTATTGTCATTTCATATGTGTTAAATACAACAATTGCGGCAATATAGGTAAGTAATTCTCGAATTTAAAATCCCATAGTTTAATTTTATGTATTTAATCTTTTCACTATTATGTAAAAAGTAGCCTCGGTCGGCGAGAGCAGTAATGATAGGTTGTGTTAGAATTGACTAAAAAATAATGAAGATTCATATTTTGATTTAATGGCTATTTCATGGCTAAGATTTAATGACTATATCAAACATTATTAGTGTTAGATTAATTAATTTGATAAAATATCGACGATTTTTATGCAGAACCGCGAACGATAACATTATGACTAATCAACCTGATGAACCTATGGATCTCACAGATCTCCCACCACCTTCAACGAGCAACGTGACGCAAGATGCTGCTGTATCAACGTCTGCAATGCCATTCG
>JAPYZJ010006030.1:0-11860 GCA_030522765.1 Ophioninae sp. B BG-2022a | reverse complement strand
CTCACTCAGGGTGTCAGGAAAGACGGTTCACCCGCTGCCCTCACTCACGACCAAATTCGTTATACAATGTAACGTTCATTAGTTGCACACCACGACGAAGGGGGAACGAAAAGACCTCGAAAAAAAATCACGAAGGAAACAGAGTTCCAATGGGGTTTTCCTCGCGCCAAACACTCGAACACTCGAGGGGGGGGGGGGGGGCAACCGGCTGATCGCGGCGAAGCTGCTAATCCGGTACCGTCCGCTTGTTACGCGGTTTCGCACTCACGAGGACCGAAAAGGGGGAAGGCACGCACTCGACACGGCACTGTCTCAAATTTATGCTACACTTTTCTTATTTTCCAACACGGTTACCTCTCGAAATTTCCCGAACGAAGGCACGCGGGCCCTCCACGCGCCGCGGAATCCGGCGACGGGACGCGCGGTTCAGGAGAGAGGGAGGTCCACTCGACCGTCGCGGCCGATCGCCCTTCGCAAAGGGAAAAGGACGAGTGTACTCACTCGTATAGAGCTCCCAAGGTCCAACGAGAATTCTTCCTCGGGCTTGGTCCAAAAAGGTCGCCACTCGTGTGTGGGAGTCCTCCACAGCCAAAACTTCTTGACTTAACGTCCGAAGGGTTCGCCGAAATGTTTCCAAAAAGACTTGTACGGAGGATGTGTCCGGAGGGCGGCCCCAGGCTCAATGGCGTCTCGGGTCGACCGGGTCCGCGTGCTCGCCGAAATTTTTCCGAAGACGGGTATTCTCACACATATTTGGGGCAGGTGGTCGCCGCCACGTGGCCACTCCAGCGATCTTTAGCTATCGATCGTGATCAATTTCGATCGATAGCGAGGACTCTGACTTATCGCTCGGGCGCTACGAGGATGTCCAGGGGGTGCCGCTGGGCTCGCCGCGGCCGACCCGTTGCCTTCCGGTCGAAGTCCGAGGGATGGCGCCACGATGTCTTCGACGGACGGCGAAAAAGCGGTGATAAGCGGCTCGCGCGTGCCGTGTGGGGGATCGGGACGGTGGAACAAGGGGGGTTTGTCGCCAGACGCGTTTTTCCCTATCCTAGAGCCTTACCAATTAGTTTTATTTACGCCGTGTGCCACGCTGAGGATTGAGCCGGGGCTCCGTTGGTCGCATCCTCGGCGTAAATTGTGACGTAACGTCACAACTCCCCCCTGCTTAAACCGAAGTACTCCCCTGCTTCTCCGTCCACGAAGGCTGATCGCTGTTGTGGGGGGGAATCTTCGGGAGTCAGGCAGAGGTAAGCAGGAGTGAGAGCGCAAACATAAAGAAACGGCGAGGTCCACATGTATGGCGTTAATAGCTTAGGTTTAATTTTTCGTATTAGGCCTCAAGGGCTGCAACATAATAAGTGAAAATAGAAAATGTATAGAGCAAAAAGAAAACCAAAGAACACAAGAGAAACTAAAGAAAAACAAACGGAGGTGCCCTTGTAGCCTCTCAGGCCGAGGCCTGATTCTTAGGCTGGGGGCGGGGCCGATTCCCAATCGCCCTGGGGCACTTTACAGCCTCGTGGCCTGGTTGGCCGCACGCCCAGCAGCGGCGGCCAGTACGGGGACGTTTCGGAAGGGTCACGAGGGGTGCTTTGGGGGGAAGATCTGGGGGTCTCGGGACGACTAGGTCCTTCAGGGACGGTATGGGGAGGGTCAACGGGGCGAGGGGTCGACTGCGGGGCTGGGGGAGGTGCGGCGCCGGCACTATCCAGCCGGCCGCGGCGTTCTGGAGGAGGGCCATTCGCTCCCCTTGCTCACGGCGCCGGAGCGTCCGTGCCGAGGCTTTCTTTCGCTCCGGGGCGAGCCCCGGACGTGGGGCATTGGCCGGTCCGATGGCCAGAGGGGCCAACTCCTCCTCGGGGTGCTCCTGCGGGTCGGGCCAGGGACCCGAGTCGTCGGCCGGTTCAACGGCCAGGGAGGCCATTTCCTCCCAGGAGTAGGTCTCCGGGGCGGCCTCGGCTGCCGGGGGACCGTACGGGACGCTGTCGTCGTTGTAGGCGTCGCCGTCGTCGGCTTCGCCGTCGTTGTCGTCGTTGTCGCCGTCGTAGGCGTCGCCGTCGCGGTAGTCGGCTTCGCCGTCGTCCATCGACCTCCAATATGGGCCCATGGTTTGTGGGCCCAAGCGGGGTGCGGGCTCGTCCGGGAACACAAAGAAGACGTCCAGATAGTCTGGATGCCATCCTTCGACCACCTGGGTCGAGTACCGCGGGTAGGGCGGCGACTGGCTGGGGCGGGTGCCGGGGAACGGGACGTCTTCCCCGATCAGGTGCCGATAGGCCGGCCGCGATCCAAATCGTTTGGGTTTCATTTTTCCTGTAACCGAATGTCAGAGGTTATACGAAGGTCCTTTTACAGACGGACGAATTACACAAATTACATCCCAATAAAACAGAAATAATTGCGGATCGGAATTCCAAGGAACGAAAGAAAAGACCAAAGACCAAGATGTTTTTATTTCTTATCAGGAGGTTTTCCAAGGAACCACACGGTTCGATTCCCAATGTCATCAAGGTCACCTCCTATCGAGGGCGTAACCCTTGCCGAAGGGGCAACGAGGTTTTTGTCTTTTTCCTTGGGTTGACGGCGTCGGGGGTAGGAGAATGCGGGGGAATTCTTCGGGGCTGTGGCGTTGGAACCTTCGGGGCGGGGCTGAGGGGCTGCTCTTTTCGGGAGCGTAATCCGGGACGGCGGGGTTTACTGGGACTCAGGGCTGGGGATGTCGGGTCTGTGGCTTGGCTGGGTCCGGGGATGGCGGGTTCAGGGTCTCTCGTGAGCACTGGGGACTCCTGGGGATCCTTATAGGGCTTGAGGTCCTTGATGTGGACTCATGGGTGCCGACGGCTCGCCGGATCCTCCAACTCCTACACTACGGTAGATCGCACAGCCTATATCCGGAAGGGCCCGCTGTAACGCGGCGCCAGTTTGGCTGCGAAGTTCTGCGTTCCCGAGTACAGGACTCGATTTTTCCGAAGGACGAGGTCTCCCTCGTCATACCTAGTGTCCTTCCGGTTTTTATTGTAATAACGGGCTTGCCGCTTCGCGGCGGTTTCCAAGTTTTTCCGAACCCAGTCATGTAGGAGCGGCAAGCGCTGCATCCTATCGGACCAGTTCTCGGGATCTCCAGGGGTGAGGGTTGGGGGCTCCCCTTCGGTCTTCCGAAGCTTTTCGCGGGGCAGGAGTTTTGACCGAAATTCAAAAAGGCTGGTGCTATCTGGGTGGACGACTGGACGGCTGTGTTCAGGGCAAAACAAAATTCCGAGAGGTGTACATCCCAACACCGATGGTCCATTCCCACGTACGACGTCATCATGGCCTTTAATGTCCTGTTCACACGTTCCACCGGATTCGCCTGAGCGTGGTACGGCGGAACGGGCGTTTGATAAATTCTTAATTCGTCGAGTTGTTTCGTCATGTGACCATTAACGAACTCCGTCCCGTTGTCGGTCAGGAGATATTGCGGGCACCCATAACGGTTGACGATTAGATTATCGAAAGCTTTCATGATGGTGACTCCGGTAGCACTACCGAGAGCCTTCGCTTCCACAAACTTCGTGAAAGCGTCCTGAAACAGGACGACGTACTTATCCTGGGACTTGCTTGGGGGAAAAGGACCCATCACGTCCGCGGATAACATACTCCATGGCCCTCCGGCCGTGCGTTCTCTCATCAGTCCAGTCGGGGGCATTTGGGACACCTTATGCAGCTGACATGTGGGACATCGCAATACGTAGCGTGCCACATCTTGGAATATCCCTGGCCAAAAGAAGTCCTGTATCACTCGGTGATATGTCTTATCGATTCCTGGGGTCGTTGATGGGCATCTTCCATAGCTTGCACTCGGGCCTCTCGAGGGAGCACCAACTTCCAAGCATCGAGATCCTCCATGGTGGGGTCGATGATTGAGTGCGGCCGATGTTAATACAGCTGATGGTCCTCGATTTTCCACCCGGGGTATTTCCAGGGAAATTCGCTTACATTCCGAAGTTTGTCCAAGTACCAAGGGTCTATACTTTGGCCGAGCGCGGCCAAAGCCGCGCCGACATCCTCGTACGTTCGGGAAAGGGCGTCTGGGACTACGTGGAGGGTTCTTTTCCTATGGCAGATCGTCATATCCAAGGCTTGCATTGCTAACGCCCACCGGGCCAATCGGCCGGTTGGGTCTCGCAAGTTTTGCAACCATACGAGGCTGCTGTGGTCGGTGATTACCGTAAAGTGAGTGCCGTCTATGTAGCGACGAAACTTCCTCACTGCCCAAATCACCGCCCAGCACTCCTTTTCCGTTACGGTGTATTTCCGCTCGGCGTTGCTCAGCACTCGGCCGGCGGATGCGATTGGATGTTCCACCCCTTCAAATTCATTCGGTAGTACGGCTCCTGCGGCCGCATCACTGGCATCGGTTTAAAGGACGTAATGTCGTTCGAAATCGGGTCTTGCCAATATCGGGGTTTGGGTGAGAGCTTCCTGCAAAGCTTCGAAGGCCTCTTGCTGCTCTACCCCCCAATTCCAAGGGACATCTTTCTTAAGGAGTTCGGTCAGGGGAATCTTGTCCTTGGACAGGGTCGGGAGAAATCTCGCATACCACCCGACCATCCCCAAGATACGGCGCAATTGCCGAAGGGTCTTGGGTGGCGGGTAGTTCACGACAGGGGCTATTTTCTCGGGGTCGGACTTCCGACCTTCCCGGCCGATCACATATCCTAAGTACGCGACCTCCGGGCAAAAGTACTCGCTCTTGTCCCTCTTTATCGTGAGTCCAGCGCTTTGAAAGGCTTCCAGGATGTTACGAAGATATTCCAGATGCTCATTTTCGGTATCTGTCGCAATGATCACATCATCGAGATACGCGAAGACGGGCGGTTCCCAAGCGGGGTCCAAAAGCTGGTTCATAAGACGCTGAAACGTGGCCTGGGCGTTTGTCAAACCGAAAGGCATTCGCCTAAAGTGAACTAAGCCTCAGCCGGGGACAGCGAAGGCCGTTCTGGGACGACTTTTTGGGACTACCGGGATATGAAAATACGCCTGACTGAGATCCAACTTGCTCACGAACTTGGCTCCCCGTAAGCCATCCAATATCCGATCCATATTAGGCAGGGGATAGGCGTTTCTCCTTGTAACCCGGTTCACGTCCCGATAGTCGATACAAAACCGATGTTTTCCTCCCGGCTTCGGTACGATCAGCGGGTTACTCAGCCACGAGTTCTTGGTTTTTTCGATCACTCCGTCCTGGACCATTCGATCGACTTCGTCCTGGTCAATTCTCAACAAATATGGGGATATTGTCCGGGCCTTTTGTCTAATGGGAGGATTTCCTTGCACGTCGATCGCGTGCTGTGTTAGGGTGGTTTGTCCGAGTTCTCCGGGGGTAGGGGGCTTTACCAATTTGTCCAAGAGTGCTTCCAACTTGCGGCTGGCGGCGACCGAAGCCGTTTCCATTCCTGCTAACTCGGGAAAAGCAGGAATACTCCAATATAGCCCTCCCGGCTGGGCGAAACTACGCTCTTCCCCGCCGTTGAGCGACCATGTGTCCGATTCATAGTCGACGCGCATTCCGAAGGTCGTCAAGAAGTCGATTCCGATCACCAGGTTGTATCCCAAGGCAGCCTCTCGTACCGGAATGGTGTGTACCGTTCCGCCGACGTCTAGAGTGAGGGAGATCACGCTGTCCATGGGAACGATGGTTCCATTGGCGACTCTGACTCCCTCCACCAGGGGCTTAAGGCGGAAGTCCTTCCTCCTCGCTATATCCTTCTTGAGATACGTTCTTGTGGATCCTGGATCTACCAACGTCGATAAGAGCTCGTCCCTTAGGCTGATCCATTGGTAGTGGTGGACGTCTTGTCCGAGGGCTCCGACGAACATCTCCGCCAGGTGTCTCCGTCGATGCTTTTCGTTTCCGATTATTTCTCCCCTTCAGGTGCTGGGGGCTTGGCCACGTCGATGTACTGTTCGTGACGGCACAGTCCTCTCGCAGCGAAGTACCAAGGCTGAGATGGAAGCTTTCCGTCTCGCAGCTTCCCCGGGGGGCGCAGTCGGTTACTGACTCCCCGACATGGCGTTTCCCTGACGTTGACGCTCGCAATTACGACAGCTGTTGATGTCACAACCGGGCTAACCGCAAATGTGGCAGAAACGCCCTAGGTGCTGCCTACACTCCTTCCACGGATGGCCGGGTTCTCTGCAGTTATAACACCTGAAGGCGTTCTCCGTAATCGGGGGGGATTCGGGGTGATTCTTGGGGTGTCTTGGGTCGGGCAGGAACTACAAAGAAGAGCGACGTGGGGGATTTTCTCCACACCGGTGCCTTCGTGGGGACTACTGGGAGGGGGAGGTTTGGCTGGGGGATCGCCGCGCCTTCGGCTGCGGCGGGCAAGGGTCTCTCTTTTTCGGGGCCACGGGTTGGACTTGGACGGGCGTTGGCCGCGGTGTCTTTCGGGGCTCCGCGAAGTCGGCCTCTCCCTGGGCGGCTACTGCGGGGACCCGCTGCCGGGGTTCCTTTTCGGCAGATTTAAAGGCCGCCGACGGCAACATGGGCTGTGCTTCGGTGGGTGGGGGCCGGTATGCTTTGGTTCGTTCCCGAAGCATCTCCCTGCGTCTGCCGGCCCGCTGCATCCCGAGATAGCTCGGGGTCGAGGTTCGCGCAACAAATGTCCAATTGGGCCTACAGGAACGATGGCGGATCCAGGTGGTTGAAGAGGGTCCGCATCTTCCCTAGGTATTCGCCGATGGGCTCGCCTGGCCCTTGTGACCGGCGTTCCACCTCCCTTCGCAACCGTTCCTGGAGGTCCCCGTGTCCACAGCGTTCACGGAAATAGAAGACGAGTTCCTCGAATGTCGTCCAACTATCCCTTTCCACTCGCATCCAGAGCAGAGCCTCGCCGGTGAACGCCTCAGGGAGAGCCCGAAGGAGTTCCGCCTCCGTCAGGTTACGTGAGGTGCCGTATTCGTGCATATGACGGAAAAATTCTTCATCATCTTCGCCCCTACGTCCGGCGAAACGAGGTCCGAACTTTCGCCAGTGGTTGATCCATCGACCATCTCGGCAAGCGAGGCTATCCGAAAGCGTATGTTGTTCCAAGGGGTGCGTCCTGGGAAGGGGGGTACGGTAGGTCTCGACGGCGCTGCCGGTAGAGGTCCTATGTGGGTACTGTGGTGGGGGATAGGTGGCAGCACGATGTACGTGTCATGCGGTGGCCAAGCCTGGCTACCATTGGCACGTAGCAGCCCACCACTCTGGGGAGGGGGTGTGTGGTCCGGGTAGGGGCAGTTCTGCGGGACTGGCGCAGGGGAGGGGGCGAAGGTGACCGTTGAGGCTGCGAACCGCCTGGGAGAAGGGGGTTCCGAGCTTCGTACAGGGGGGGGAGAGGCTCCAACGGGGGTTCGGTCCGACTTCCGGTTGGGGGTGCCCTTGCGGGCGGGGCGGGTGACAGTCGCGACCGCTCCATAAGGGGGCCGGTTGTGTCACGTAATATTCCCGACAACGTTGGATCCGCCAAAGCCACCGAAAGGGTGAACGGGGGGGCATCCCCTCGTTTGTCGCGAGCCGGGTTCCACTTCACGGGGTACCCGGGTAAGCGATGGCGTATCTCGTTCCGGAACAATTGGTCATTCAATTCGCTTTTCGGGCCGTCAATGTTCAATTCGGCGTTATCGCAGGCCTCTATAATGTCTCGAAGGGTGGTCAAGCGGCGGAGCCATTGGCGTGCAGCTTCGTGTTCGGCGGCCACTACATCGTGGTCCACCACGTCCACTATGAGGGGTGATCGTAGTTGTCGGGGGTCGGGGCAGGGGGACTGAGGTCATCACGGGGGAGGTGTATACGGGGGTGGTAACCGTGCTAGTAGTTACTGGGACATCCGCCATTTTGTATGGCCTGAACCGGCTTAAAATCCGAAAAAGAAACCCAAAAACCGAAAATGGTAACTAATGGTTCAATGGTTAACCGATTTTTTACAAATCAACAAAAGTTGCTTCAAAAGAACGCCAGGGATACCGAAAAATTCCCGGAAGTCGATAAAAACGAAAATGTTGTGTTTGCGACAGAGGGTCCCAACTGACCAAAAGCAAAAAAAAATTTCAAACCGACAAGGGGAATTTAACCCAAACGAGACTCCGTATTGTTACCGAAGGATTCAAAAATAAACTCAAACCAAAAAGAAATTTCCGTAACGCGAGAGCTCAAAAAAAAATAAAACTCAAATCAAAAGAAATATTCGCGATGAACGATCTCCGAAAAAAAAAGAAAGGGAAATTGTAAACCAACAAGAGATCAATCCAAAAGGAATTCCGTATTCGCTACGAAAAATCCCCAAAGTCAAGCCAAGAGCAAATAAAACCAAAAAGGAAATTTAGACCAAAACACCAAAAAGAACTCCATAGTCGTAACGGAGGATTCGAAATTCCGAACTCAAAAAAAAAAATTCAATCAAAAGGACATTTCAATAAAAAAAAAAGAAATTCCAAACGAAAAGGAGTTTTGAATCCAAAATAAATGTCCAATTCGTGAACCGATTTCCAAAAAGAAAGAAAATTCGATTTCCGTATCACAAAAATTAAAAAAAAACTAAGACTGGAACCAAATCCAAAAAAAAACTGTCCGTTCACGGTGGCTTCCGCTATCGGTTGGGGCGAAGGGTGTCGTTCGGGCGGGGTATAACGCAAAGGGGGGAATATCCTGAAAATCCGAAAGCAAATAACGAGCGGCGGGGGGGGGGGGTATCTCACACAAGAAAAAAAATTACTGGTCAAGAATGTATTAAAATTTTATAATAATGCCAATAATATCATCTTATTGCGTTTGCCAATTCCCAATAATGATCATTCCAATAATCGAATGATTTGCCATACATGTTGCCTCTTAATTTGCAGAGTCCGTATTACGGAAAGAAAGGGGAAATCGTCCTCATCGCCGAATTTCCGAACGATATTTTATTTCGAAATTTATTCGAGACCCGTGGTAATTTCTAAGCGAGCCTTATTTTGTACCAAGGCCGAAATGTCTTACTCACAAGTCGAGCGAAATCCTCGAGAGACACAAAAAAAAAATCAAAACACACGCGAGCGCCGAGCTAATCGGTTATACCGAGCGCGAAGGGGGAAAGGGGGGATAAGCGCAAGCGAGACGCTCGATTCTCGAGTGTTCGAATTTTTCATCAAATTTCGAACCGAAAATTTCCAAGATATTTTCCAAAGTCTTTTTCCACAAATTAATTATTTGGTCGTGACTTCGGGTTAATTTTGTATCGGGCCCCACGTTGGGCGCCAATTTCGGAACGGGTATCCGCGGTATAGCCAAGTAGGTGGGCTGGGGAACGGGGCAGGCAACGAAAAAAAATTAAGAATTTCAATAACAAAATAGTACTGTATCTTTAGTTAAGAAAACCAAAAAAAGAACAACAAAAAAAACTTCAGACTAATTATGAAAAGAAGAATCCGACTCGATACAATGAGAAACAAAGAAAAGAAACGTAGGGGGGGGGGCGAGAAAACCGATCCGCGGAAGTCCCTGGCCTGATGTCCGACCCGTGTCAAAAAAAAAGAATGAAAGACTTAAATAAACCAAAAGCCAATTTTGTTGGGCGCCAGCCTGTATCCAGGCAAAATAAATAATAAAAGAAATCAAAGAAACGCTTCCAAATTGCCGAAGAAAGGGAAGAATAAAAAAAAACGGCCAAGTGCGAGTCGGATTCGCCCATGAAGGGTTCCGTAGCAGCAAGTAACATAATATAAAAGTAACATAATATAAAAGATCGATGTCTTAAAAAAACTATCCCAGTGATGGGTAGAATACGCAGTTTTCGTTTACGTTAAGGGTCTTTAAATAATGTGCATAAAAGGTGTAAGCCTTTATACACATTATTTACGATTACGATTTATGACGTATTAAAAAAAAAACTCCTTACAAGATCTTGTTCAAACCAATTTTCGGTGGAAGTTTGCATAGTAATGTACATCATATATTTTTTAAAATTTTATCATTCTCTTATTTTAAAAGGTACAGGGGGGGACCCACATTTTACCACTTTTTAAGCGTCTCTCGCGCAAACTATTCAGTTTAGAAAAAAATGATGTTAGAAACTTCAATATCGTTTTTAAGGACCTATCCATAGATACCTCACACGCATGGGTTTGATGAAAATAAATTTTGAGTTTCAGTTTTAAGTATGGAGGACCCCATTAAAAATGTTTTCTTACTATTTTTCTATGCAAATCTTAATGCGGTTCACGCTATATATCTACTCACCAAGTTTCAACAGTATAGCACTTATAGTTTCGGAAAAAAGTGGCTGTGACATACGGACGGACAGACAGACATGACGAATCTATAAGGGTTCCGTTTTTGCCATTGGGCTACGGAACCCTAAAAACAGGGGGGGGGGTGACTCACTCAGGGTGTCGGGACAGACGGGTTCACCCGACGCCCGCACTCACGACCAAATTCGTTATACAATGTAACGCTCATTCGTTGCACACCACGACGAAGGGGGAACAAAAAGACCTCTAAAAAAAATCACGAAGGAAACAGAGTTCCAATGGGGTTTCCTCGCGCCAATCAACCGAAGGGGGGGGGGGGCGGGGTGGGTACGAGGCCCGCGGCCGATCGCGGCGAAGCCGCTGATCCGGTAACGTCCGCTTGTTACGCGGTTTCACACTCACGAGATCCGAAAAGGGGGAAGACACGCACTCGACACGGCACTGACTCAAATTTATGCTACACTTTTCTTATTTTCCGACACGGTTACCTCTCGAAATTTCCCGAACGGAGGCACGCGGGCCCTCCACGCGACGCGGAATCCGGCGACGGGACGCGCGGTTCAGGGGAGAGGGAGGTCCACTCGACCGTCGCGGCCGATCGCCCTTCGCGGAGGGAAAAGGACGAGCGTACTCACTCGTGTAGAGCTCCCAAGGTCTAACCAGAATTCTACCTCGGGCTTGGTCCAAAAACGGTCGCCACTCGTGTGCGGAAGACCTCCGTAGACAAAACTTGCTGACTTAACGTCCGAAGGGTTCGCCGAAACGTTTCCAAAAAGACCTGTACGGAGGATGTGTCCGGAGGTCGTCCCCAGGCTCAATAGCGTCTCGGGTCGACCGGGTCTGCGTGCTCGCTGTCATTTTTCTGAAGACGGGCATTCTCACACATTTTTTGGGCAGGTGGTCGCCGCCACGTGATCACTCCAGCGATCTTTAGCTATCGATCGTGGTCAATTTCGATCGACAGCAAGGACTCTGACTTATCGCTCGGGCGCTACGAGGATGTCCAGGGGGTGCCGCTGGGCTCGCTGCGGCAGACCCGTCGCCTTCCGGTCGAAGTCCGAGGGATGGCGCCACGATGTCTTCGGCGGTCGGCGGAAGAGCCGTGATGAGCGGCTCGCGCGTGCCGTGTGGGGTATCGGGACGGGGGAACGAGGGGGGTTCGTCGCCAGACGCATTTTTCCCTATCCTAGAGCCTTACCAATTAGTTTTATTTACGCCACGTGCCGCGACAAGGATTGAGCCGGGGCTCCGTCCGTCGCATCCTCGGCGTAAATTGTGACGTAATGTCACAATATATTGTGACGGATGTAAATTTTCCTCACTCAACCAAAAACCAAACGCGAGAACATTTCGGGATCGGGACGAAAATCGTCACCTCCGGCCGTCTTCCGTTTGTGCGAGCACACCCGCAATCTCACCGGGGGCGCCAGGGAAATTTTGTATCGCCGGTTTTCCCAACGGGGCTAGACTGGGGCCAGGGGGATCCACCCTTACCCACCAACGAGCAGGAGTTGGAGAACCTCCCTAAATTTTTGTTTCACCGGAATCTTAACCGGTTTCGCGTGGGAGTCTGGAGACCTCCCTGATTTTTTATAATCTCCGGAAT
>JAPYZJ010006029.1:0-17793 GCA_030522765.1 Ophioninae sp. B BG-2022a | reverse complement strand
TTATAAAATGACAAAGTGTGTGAGAGCTGTAATATTAAGACGAATAGAAGAACAAGTGTCCCAACAATAACCGTTCCTTCGGTAGACGATGTCCTGGTACCGACTTATTACTATATGTATGATTTGTCTGTGGGATGTCAGTTGTTATCGGAACACCTTTTATCAATAAACAAGTTGTTGTCAGGTCTTCGGAAATAATAGACGGATTTCGAAGCGTATAGGTCGTTGTCGGGACATTTATGGATATGAAAAATTCTCGGGACGCTTGTAGATGTTGTCCTGAGTAACAACCAATCTGTGACCAAAAGAAGCCTTCCTACCAGGTAGTAGTTGCCAAGACGTGTCCCGACAATATACAGATTTAAGAAAAAATTGTCAGGACTTTTCTGACATGCACCAACTGTCCCGACAAGAGTCGTTATGATCTAAAAAAAGTCCCCTCATCGACCGCTTTACAAATATATATATATATATTTATGGAAATATTTATGTATTTGTTTGGGTTTGTTTGGGTTATGATTACTATTAATGATAACATTAATGTTAATGTTATCATTAATCGTTATCCCTAATAACTATTAGGTTATCATTACTATTAGTGATAACCTGAAATCAAGCTGATTCATTCAAAGTTCCAAAAATATATATCATTTTTCATGAGGTTGAAGTTTGCACGTTGTGACGCAACGAAAATCATGATTTTTTTATTTCTTTATTTCTTTTTCACTCTAATCGTAATTAAAAGATACCTCACTAATTATACTAATCTTTATTGTGATAATCTAGAATTCATATCTGAAAAAAAATCTTTCGCCAAATAATAGGATTTGAGGAAATCAAAAAATGAGAAAAGAAATTTCGTTGCGTCGCAACAATGCGAACTTCAACTCCATCATTTTTCAAACTTCAATTTCTTCTATTTATATCAATGATAAATTCCAAAGATAAATGGAAACGAATTTTTACGAAATTTACCAAATATTTTTTTTTACGAATTTTGCTGGGAATGTGCAAAAAGGGTTTTCGTTTGGTTTTAATTCAATGCGATTCTGAGTTAATGAGAATTAATTCAAGGCGATGTTGATACGATAACGTTTAAATTTTTGAATATTTAATACTTGAATATTTTTTCAACTCTCGTAGAATTTTTTTCGATTTTTCAATATTATTCGAATATTTGAATTTTCTTCGAATTGTTGACTTTTTTGGATATTTGAATTTTCTTTGAATATTTAAATATTTGTCCAATAAAAAAGCAATATTGGAAAGTTCTACGAAAAGAAGTATGAAAACTGTAAGTTGAAAAACGTTATTTTCAACATCAATAATAATTGTCCGTCTTTCTCGAATATAGTTAATTTGGCCAAAGTAACAATAGTTTATCGTCGTTGATAATATGCGTCGAGTTTATATAGGATGAATAGCCATTCGGAATTTAACAGCTGTTATTGATACTTGTTTTCCGCGGTTGCAATTAGGGTACGCGGCGGGCGGTACATTTGGGCGAGGTTGACCTGAGCTTGACAGTTTTTAGTGGGGTGCTCTCGGAGCTTTCGCAAAATGAATCGTTGCGGTTACCTCAAGCCCGCAAATAAATTTTACTCTTGTTATATCGCTTATTACGTTTGTCACGCCGCATCTTCATGGTCGAAGAGCGACAGGAAGAAACAGACGTTCCGCATTTTTTACGCTTTTTTTTAAATCATTATTTTAATAATGAATAATAATTAAAATAATTATGTTAAAAAAGCGTAAAAATGTAAGCGTAAAAATAATAATTTTGATAATTATTAATTATTAGAATAATAATTTTAATTATTATTAATGATTAAACAATTATTTTTATTATTATTTTTTTCAGAATTATTTAGTTCGTAAAAGAATGTTTTTTTAGATTTTGTAAATATAGATTTCAGTATTTTTTTAATATTTGAAAATCTGCACATTCTTTTAAACGTTTGAGCATTTAAGAAATTGAAAGTATTTATATATTCGAATTTGTATATTTTTTTAATTTTTAATTATTAATTTTTTTTTCTATTCGATTTTTTTTTACTTTTTGAAAAAAGAAATTTGATATTATCAGTATATTTTGGCTGAAACGTCATGTATCGAGTAGGAATCGATCGAAGATGAAGAAAGGGACGATGCAAGAAAATACACGATGGTATTATGGAAGAAAGGTGGGCAAGATTAAGAGCTGGAGAAAGTGGAAATCCCTGCGGAGAAATTGTACCGAGAAAAGCTCTTATAAGTTTATATATATATAGATTCATTGGACTCAATATATTGTAAAGGATCCGACTGGGATGATAATAGGTTGATATCTGTACGAAACACTCCCCTTGACAAGCCTTTACCGTCGAACGAAATTAATATTCTTAATTAAAGTATCTATTCTCGTCCACACCTTCTTGGATATTGAAAAACGACGGGCCACGAGAAGCGATTTTATTGCAACGTAGGATACTGCAGATATCTTATTAAAATTCTTCGCCAGTCCTATATTTAACAGGTTGCGACTTTCGTGAAGGTCGATTCAAAAGTTATCGATTTTATCGCGTGGATATAATTGATGATTTTTTTAATGTTTATTTTTTAAAGTAGGAACATATTGAAAGAAAATCGATAAAAGATATTTGATTTTGAATTTTGAAATTTCCTTTTATTCTTTCTACCTCAATTTCAATTTTTTATTTTTCAAATTTCCCTCCAATTTTATATTTTTCACTACTACAAGAAAATGAAAGAAAAAAAAAATTGATTTTGATTTTTGAAACCCCTTTTTATTCTTTCTACCTCAATTTCAATATTCGATATATCAATTTATTCTCGAATTTTTATTTTTACTAGTCTCCCTCAATCCCAATTTCCAAAATTTTCCGAAATCCCCCTTCAATTTTGTACTCTTCCATCTCGATCTCGTCAACTCAATGTTCGATCATTCAAATGTCCCTTAAAGCTTCCTCAATAAATATCGACTAATGGAAAAATTCGAGACGTAAAGTATTCCTCAAAGACTTGAATTATTTATGACGTTAAAATTCTCTACATTGCGACGCTTCGAAAATCAATTTTTTTTATTTCTCTATTTCTTCTTCACTCTAATCGTAATAAAAAATACCTCAAAAATTAGACAAATTTTTATCGTGATAATCTAGAATTCAAATCTGAAACAAAATATTTCGCCGAATAATCAAAAATTTAGAGGAAATAAAAAAATTAGAAAAAACATTTCGTTGCGTCGTGAACTTCAAGTCCATGATTTTTTTTTTTTGTTAATCGCTCGCAGTCATTCGCAGTCGTTTTCCGAAAATAAATGAACCGTGCCACAAACACAATAATTACTATCCCTTTATTTGGCGTGTTTGTCGGATATAGCCTGGAGGCTCTAACCCCCTCCCCCCTCCCCTTCCCTATCCCCCACCCCTACCCCGTCTCTAAACGTACTTTCGCTCCTTTTTCACGCGTTATAGGTTGGCGAGTGATGAGAAGCAGAGGGGGTTGATTCCGCCCAAGGGGGTGTCCGATGAGAAGCGATGATCGGAGGGTTGCCAGAATTTTGATCGTCTTTCGTTTATACGTTTGACATCGAGCGTGGAGATTCCACGATGATGGTGGTAGAACTTTATTTTTGGGGTGAAACGCGAAGCTGGAGATGAAATAACCAACATCGTAGAAGGGATGACAGAAGCTGAGGGCGTAAGACGGAAAGACCAGAAATGAAAAGAAGAGAAAAGGACGAAAAGTCAGCCAGACGCGGGATGTCAATGTGAATGTTTGGTGTCTTCGTGTATTTCAGACCCCTCCCATCCGTCGCGTCTCTTTCGCACCCCATTCCCTCGAAAACCGTTGCTGGTTCGGTTGTACAGAAGTTAATAAAATCCCGGGAGCATCAGCCTCACCGCACACACCGCTTTATCCTTTTTTCTCTCTTACGCCTCACCAATTCTCGGCTTGGCGACCGAGAGGGTTAGTTTGTTTAGCAGTGGGGCACCAACGAGCGAGCGTTCTTTGCTACGTTCGAGCTCGGGTATCCAGTTAATGTTGCCGACCCATGTGTAAGGCCCAGTTATTTGTTTTCAAGTAAAACGAAAAAAAAAACAATGAGGGTTGTAATAAAACAGATATGTTTATTTAATCGTTTATTCAATAATGGACGTATTAATAATAATTTTGGTTGAGAAAACAGGGTTCGTTATTAATTATAAGCTTTTTTTAAAAAAAGTGTCTTTTGGGTTTTGTTCAGACCACTGCTTCTAATAAGGCCATACCTGTTGTAACTTCGTACGAAAAAACATTTTTAAAATATATCATCTTCAATGTTGAACTTGAATTTTGATAACAACATGTACAGTGCTGATAAACTACTACTTATAATTAGAATAAAAATTTACTAGGTAATATTGAAAACATTTTTTGTTTTCGAAAGTTTTAGTACGTCGAAATTGAATAAACGTCTACGAGCGATTGCACGTGCTGCCTTCTATCGACTGCAAATTTGTTTGGGTTCGCCACAGCGCGCCGGTTGCTATGAAAATTCCGGCCATTCAAAGTTAGACACTCGACGATCAGAGCTCGATCCGTTTGATTTTGTAGTTTTGGATATTTTAAACTTGGGCTTTATTAGGCACTGGGCGCCCACTGCCAATCTTCATTAGTTAAATTGACTGTTTTCTTGTTTTTCTTATTTTTTTTAAATTTTTTTTTTATTTTAATTTTTTTTTCGTTCAAATTCTGGCAGATTGATTTTATTTACTTAGCTTTTGGGACTTTTGACTTCTGCATCATTTCCGGACAGTGATTTTGGTGATTTTTGTGGTCTATGATCTAAGGTAAGTGGTTTAAACATTGTGATGAGTTACTGTGTCGAAAAAAAGTTATAAATAATATAATATTTTAACGGTTTAGTCTCTATTATGGACATGTTATTTCACGGCAAACGCGGACAATATAACTGCATTTGACTTGTGATGAATTTTTTTTTCTTCGCTTTGCTGTTTCGGGTAAAGTGGCCTACTCAGTAGTCAGGTAAAGTGACCTAGCAGGCCACTTTACTCGTCTCAATTGTAATTTTTCCAATAAATTTAAATTATTATTGTTTCAGATAAGTATGCCAAATACATACAAACGGAATACGTAGCAACAGACATGGGACTTGGAGTCAATGGAAAAAGCTATAAGAGCTGTAAGAAACGAAGAAATGGGCTACCACAAGGCTAGCAAAGAATTCGAAGTTCCTCGATCGACGCTCAAAAGACGTGTAGAAGGAATAAATAAGCAGTTGAAAATAAAAAACTTTTGGGTCCTTGCCGTCCAACTTTTAGTTTGGAGCAAGAACAAGAATTGGTGCATCACATTTTAGAAATGGAAAAGCGATTTTACGGATTAATAATTAAGCAAAATTGATTTCCTTTATCTTCTTGTCGTCTATTGTATTATTTCCTGATTAAACTTGAATAAATATTACAAAAAGTGTATTTTATTGAGACTATGCCACTTTATACGCTTCCTAGGTTTATGTAGGTCACTTTACCTACCCTGGGTAGGTAAAGTGGTTTTTTGATTTTGATTAAACTCTAAAAATAATTTTGATTAAAACTCGAAAAATAGTAAGTAATTTTTGTTTTATGTGAAAATAACAATGTGATATCAAAACTACATTAACTGAAGAGTAGAAATTGATAATATAATTTAAAATTATATTAATGTATATTTAAACGGCAGTCATTCAAAGCTTAGGGTGGCCACTTTACCCGACCTTTCCCTACGTTCTGGGTTTGTTGGGTTTCCAATACGACTTGAACTCGCACTTTAATTAGTTTTTATAATTTATTTGAATTTAAAATGAGTGTTGCTTCTGTAGGCTATCTTCCTCTCTGAAAAATTCCGTTTTGAAAAAGAAACTTTAAAAAAATGCACGAATTTATTTTCTTATTTTGTAATTTTCTCAAATCCTATTATTTGACGAAATATTTGTTTTCAGATATGAATTTTAGGTTATCACAACAAAAAAGATTTGTATAATTATTGAGGTATTTTAATTACGATTAGAGTGAAAAATAAGTAGAGAAATAAAAAAATAATGATTTTCGTTGCGTCGCAACGTTGCGAGATTCAACCTCATAAAAAAGAGCGGGGCAGGGGGGGGGGGTGGAGAAGATCTAGGCGTGGGTGATAAAGGGCTAAAACGTACTCGTTCGTGGATTGCGTCGTTGGTGTTATTGGGCCCTCCGGCCATCCCACTGTTGTGTCTGCGTACTATCCCTAGCTTTGAATAAAACGATTCAACAAAACACGGGGAACAAAAAAAAAGAGGCGATAGAAAAGCGATCGCATCAATTCATTGATTTATTGCGTGGATAAAAAAAACTATATATATCGACTCTCTCTCTCTCTCGTCTTCCTAAAGCGCAGCGAGAACGAAAAAAGCAATTTTCTTTTGCTTCAAAAATTCGGCAATTATTTGAAATGTCGTTTGCAGGTGAAAAATCTGTTATTTTGGATTTTGAAGGAAAAAGGGCCAATGCCAATTTCGTGATTTCTTTTTCATTTTTCGGGAGGAAATTTTCGAAAGCTCTTCAATTTTTCAAAATCGTCCTTAAAATCTTGAAATTAAACAAAAAAAAGACGACAATTGGAAAAATGTTCGTTCAGATTTTCATTTATAGTTATTTTTTCAGTTTTTCAAATCCGTCGAGATTTTCATAAAAATTTTGTAATCCCGGCGACGATAGCAACAATAGTACCTCATTCAATTTTCTCAACCGGGAATAACCCGGTACTGCTTACACTGGAAAATTCTTTCAATTACGTAACTTTTCATTAAACCGTTGAAAGCTCGGGGAAAAACAAAAAAAGTGCAATTTAGCTGCGAAACGTGTGAACGAAGTTACAAATTAAAGAATAAGGTATAGAGAAGAGAGAGAGAGAGAGAGAGAGAAAGAACTAAATAGATAGATTTAGAGAAAAAAAGAACAAGAGAGAGAGAGAGAGAGAAAGAGACAGATTTAAAAAAAGGATCGTTTGAGGAGGGGTGATGAACCATATGAATTGGTTCTCTCGTTCTCGCTTCGTTGACGTTATATCGAAAATGGGTGACTATTAAATTTGATGAAAAGAGGAAAGAAAGAGGGGATTGAGGAGGCTTTGGTGGTGAAGCGATCGTAGATGGAAGATGGGCGTTGGGAGGAATGGTGATAGGCAAAAGCCAGTGTCGGATAAGTGAGGAAAGGATCTCCTCCGTTCGGAATGGAAAAGGAAGAGAATCGAAGGGAATTGTCGAAGGGTGTGGGTGCGACCAAGTGGCTCGAGGGGTAGGATTGGAGGGGTAGGTAGGAAAGCTTCGAGAGGCGTAAGGGAAGTAGATACAATTCACAATGGGCTCGGCGAACCGATTTGAAGATCAAACGACCTTTTTTGCTGGTGTGCTTCTGGATTGCTGATGGTAGCTTCTTGCTCTCTTTCATACGTTTATGTATATACATATGTATAAATAAGCCAGTGTTGAAGCCGTTTATACATGTGGAAGCATCTTCTTCTCGTCTCGTTTAGCACGTCATTCACATTTTGTCGTACCACGGCCTGATTATTGTTAACAGTTATTACTCCATATACAGGGTGTCCGATAATGAATGGATAACCTTGAAATGTCTTATAACATAACTTATCGCCGTTGAGAAAAAAATATGAAACAAAATCTATCATAAGTAGTAAAAAAAGTTATGATTTTTTTTTAAGTCTAATTTTTTTACCTTATTTCACATCGATTCTATCGGTTTTTTGTTGTTTCCTTAATAAAAGTGTTAATAAAAGTGAAATAAGGCAAAAAAATAGACTCTTTAAAAAAAGTGATATGATATATTTTATGATGATATATTTTGATATATTTTGTTATATTTATAATATGATATATTTTGTTTCGTATTTTTATATTTTGTTATATTTATATAACATATTTATATTATTTTATTTTGTTATAATTTATTATATTTATTTATATATTTATAAATTTATAGTTATATTTATATTATTATATTTTGTTATATTTATGATCTTATGATATATTTTGTTTCGTATTTTTTTCTCAACGGCCATATGTTATATTTGAGACATTTCAAGGTTATCCATTCATTACCGGACACCCTGTATAGGGTCATTGCTGATTCGACTTGATTCTTCATGGTAAGTGTCTAGTCTAGAGAACGAAAAACGTGGAAAATTTTCAACATTTTTTTTCTCGCCTTCTGTGCGAGATATAACAATAAATGTTTATCCAGAACATCCGGTAAATCGTATACAGTAGGAATGATTTTTTATTTTGTCTAGAATTTTATTAAAAAATTCGTAGAGGGCGCAAAAGTCGAAGATGAAAAAAAAAAAAAAAAAGATATGTTCCCATTGCGGACAGATAATCTCCGAAACCGGTTGATCTATTTTGATAAAAGTTTTTACGATTCTTTATTAAGGTGTTTTGTGTGGTAATTCACTACATTAACGCAAAAATTCACATTATACACATTTACAGGACATAAACGGTGCAAAAATAGGTCAAGGTTTTCGAACAATATTTTTCCAAAGTTAACATTTATTTACTTATTATCGATTTTTATCAAACGGTGATTTGCCACGTGGCAAACCTTCCTCTTCAAAATAACGTTTTTTGTTTATGTTTAAAACTTGCAGATCTCGAGATTATTTGTCCGCTATGAGAACATTTTTTTTGCAGCCTCAACTTTGGCGCCCTCTACGAATTTTTCATAAAATGCTGGACAAAATAAAAAACAATTTTCCTACTCTATACGGTTTACTCGATGTTTTGGATAAAAATGTATTGTCATATCTAGCATAGAATGAGAGAAAAAATATTTCAAACATTCTTCTCGTTTTTCGCTTTCTAGACTAGACACCTACCTTAAAGAGCTCATTCTCGTCAAATCGAGCTTCATCTATTTTAGGGTACCAACCTCATCCGACGAAGCAACGACGAGGTTGGAAAAGTTTTGTCAAAATTTCGAAAATGATTAATATGTTTACGAGTAGTCAATTATTTAAGAAGAAATCCGATACGACTCGCGTATTATTGTTTCATCGAGGAATAATATAATTTTGAAAATTTTGAAGAATTTTTGCGATTTTTTATGGTCTTGAAGTTCGCATCGTTGCAACGAAATTTTTTTTATTATTTTTTTATTTCCTCAAATCCTATTGTTTGGCGAAATATTTTTTTTCAGATAGGAATTCTAGCTTATCGCAATAAAGATAATTATTGGGGTATTTTAATTACGATTAGAGTGAAAAAGAAATAGAGAAATAAAAAAACAATGACCAATGTCGTTGTTAATTTGTCAGCTATCGGGAAAATATTGATGAAATATTCAGAGTGGAGTATTTTTGAAAATAATTCGTTCGTTTTTTGAGATAATTTCGGAAAATTTTTAAAAATTGTTGAATCGTCGTAACTATATATATATATATATATATATATATATATATATATAAATATACGTCCAATTGACGGTCACCCTGTACATGAATTTCGCAGTGATTAGCCTTCCTCACAATGTCTCGTTTCAATGAAATACCTACTTGTTTCATTGTACACGTTCTACGAATCCGGGGAAATCGAATCGACGAAACTTTGACGTTTCTCGTTTCTGCTGCATCAGTCGGACGGCCATATCAAACTGTATCGATATTTTCAAAAAAATTGAGAAATAAAAATGCAATATCGTTCCTCGAGACGTCCCTCAAGACAAAATAAAAAAAACTGACCAAGTGCGATTGACTAGGTAAACAACAGTAGGTACACAAATTTCATATTGTCACCTTTTTTTAGTTGGATTTAACCAACTTCTAGGAGATTTAAAAATTTAATTTTAATTTTAATTTTAATTTTAATTTTAATTTTATTCAAATTTTATTATTTTGTATTAAAGTAAAAATACACTACTGAGTATTTTGTGAATATTTCCCGTGCCTACCTGTTGCCATTATTGATATCGAGCAAAAAAAGGGCAAAAAATCGCGTTTTTTTTATAGGAACCCCCTTAAATATTTATTTCATTTCGTTTTCAGTATTTGTTATTACAGCGGCAAAAGAAATACATAATTTGTAAAAATTTCAACTGTCCAGCTATCGCGGTTGTTGAGATACAGTTTGGTGACAGTCAGACGGACGGACAGTCAGCGAAGTCTTAGTAATAGAGTCCCATTATTACTCGTTGGGTACGGAATCCTAAAAAAAAAGTATTGGGATAGGAAACCCGAACTTCGAATAACCAGAAAGCTCAAAATCCCAAATTTGAATATTCTGAAACTACAAATTTTGGAAATTTTTTAGTTTGTTTGGGTTTGTTTAAAATCACGAATTTTTAAATCAAACCAACGAACCCAAACAAACCCAAACAAAATTTCGTGCTTTCTGCTGGCATGACCTTTCGAAAATTTGTAGTTTCGGAATTTTGAGACTTCTGGTCAATCGAAGTTCGTGTTTCCTACCCATCCCTAAAAAATTCGAAAATTCGAATTCTGGTATAGCTATAGCTAAAAAATTATTCGAAAATTCGAATTCTGGTATAGCTATAGCTAAAAAATTCGAAAATTCGAATTCTGGTATAGCTATAGCTAAAAAATTCGAAAATTCGAATTCTGGCATAGCTATAGCTAAAAAATTCTTTTCCATCCCTAAAAAATTCGAATTTTCGTTTTCTAATATGTCTTTCAGTTCCGGCAGTGTTTTAGCGATGATCCAAAATCGTTTTGGGATTTAATCGAGGACAGAGTGAAAATGTTGATGCACGTGGATAGTTTATCCCGTGGAAGGATTTCGAAGAGTAGGATGGTGGGTTTTGCAGAGGAAGAGGGGGAGGGGGGGGGTTCCACACATATCCAAACGAAAATTGCCCATTAGCGAATCCGTTATAGCCGAAGAGTGACGCTCGTGACGAGCTCGTGTATGATCGAAAAGTGCACGAAAGTCAATGACAGTGGGGACGCGGAGAACATTCGGGGCAATTGCCAAATTTGTGACGCACACCGGGGCTCCAGCGGAAGAAAGAGGAAAAACGCGAGAAACGCGGGGAGGGACTGGGGGGGGGGGGGGGGCGGGGGGGGGGGGGCGCGGGGGGGGGGGGGGGGGGGGGGGGGGGGGGGGGGGGGGGGGGGGGGGGGTAGTGTCGTAAATTATCGCGGGCTTTTCACATCTATGACCATAACGACCCGGCCCGAGGCGTTTTGACACAGACTATTCTCCGCTGCGGTGTTAAGTGGATTATCATTAGCCTGCAATGATGGAAACGTGAGGCGCTTCGTTATAACGCGAAATTACTCTCTCGCTCTGTCGTTTACGGAAACGAAAAATTGTCTTTTCAAAATGACTACTTTTGGACTGAAATTATATTTTGAAATGAATTTTTACCTTGTTTACTGAATTTTTTAAATACATTTTTTGGGTTTGTTTGGGTTTGTTTGGGTTTGTTTGGGTTTACTGAATTATTGTTTACTGGGCTCGTTTACCGAATTTTGAAATATTTTTTTTTTTTTGGGCTTTCTCGATCGTTTACCGAATTTTTTATATACATTTTTTGGCTTTGTTTGGGTTTGTTTGGGTTTACCGAATTCTTGTTTACTGGGCTCGTTTACCGAATTTAAAAAATATTTTTTTTGGGCTTTGTCGATGGTTTACCGAATTTTTTAAATACTTTTTTTTGGCTTTGTTTGGGTTTGTTTGGTTTTACCGAATTCTCGTTTACTGGGCTCGTTTACCGAATTAAACAAATTTTTTTTTTTGAGTTTTGTCGATGGGTTACCGAATTTTGAAAACAAATTTTTGGGTTTTGTCGATGGGAGAATGAAAAATGGTTTTCCTTGTTTTTTTTAGCTACATATTTGTGTGGACTGATTTATGGATTTCGTTTCGAAAAGTATGATAACGTCAGTGTATTTTCTAATCGAATTTTGGTTTTTTTTTTTTTTCATTACGTTGATACACGTGTGCCCAAAATGTATTGACGTTATCAGTGATTTTTGGCATTTTGTTAGTTTATAGAAAAATTCTGTTTTCTTTTTTTTTTTTTTTGCAGTTCTGATTTTTCGAAAAACTAGAGGTTTTTTGAAAAATCTCGATATTTCGAAAACCCGTGATATTTGAGTTTTACGAAACATCGGAAAGCCGCGTATATTTGGGATTACCGAGATTCAGCGATAGGATATTTAGGGGGTACCTAAATAGGTCCTGGGGATTGGCGTTTTTCCGTGGATGTCTTTGGGACGGATTACAAGAGTACGAGAGTAAGTCTCGTGGAGTTTCGGAGGCGTTGTCTTAGAATAAGTTCAGCCGGCTGATCGGTATAGAGATCGGTTCGAATTTACTTTCGACGATCCAAAAATCTTTGGATCCAAAAATCCAAATCCGTCTACGGGTTATAGGTATCCTAACCTCTAAAGGGCTTTCGAACGATCTCGTTTGTCGTAATTATCACGAGAACACTACTGGAAGCCGGCGACTATTAGGATGAAATGACTGTTGGGTTTCGGAGGAAAGCTCTATACCTGAAAATATTTCGCACCTATACGTCCTCCGAAAAACCATTTTTATCCGGATGCTACTCATTTGGATCGGAAACAATTGAAGATTATAGGTATTAGAAACGATGAAACAGGATTTGGATTATCGTGACGCACTTAACGAACGATTGTTTATTAATCTTCTGATATCGAGTACCGAGGAAACGAGGGACGGTGGTGAAAGACTGGGAATCATCGCTTGAGGTAGGATTACCTGAAGGAAAGTCTGGCTAAATGTAGTCCAAAATGGGTGAATCGTGATTGAACAAGGATGTCGTAAATTTGTTTGGGTTTTTTTAGGGGAATCGTCATCAACAAGGCTGTTGTGAATTTCTTTGGGTTGGAAAATGTTCGTTTTCCACTGTCAATAACAAATGACGTTTCTTCCGTAACTGTACATCCGGTCCAACAAACCCAAACAAACATTTCTCAGATTTTATATTCCTTTATTTATTATTTTTATAGCCTTCCTTTATTTATTATTATTATAGCCTACCTTTATTTATATTATTCCTTTATTATATTTATTCCTTTATTTATATTATTTATAGCCTTTATTAGTTTATTCTTAATATTCGTATTACTGAAATTACAACATTTGTTTCTACTTTTGAAAATTGATTTTTTCATTTTTATCGTATTTGGAACTAGACAATTAATTTTTTCACTTAACAATAGAAATTATTACTCGGTATCGTTTAATGATTACAGTCTTTTTAAAGGGGTCTTGAAACAGCACGAAAAAAAAATTTTTTAAATATAATCGAGGGCCTTTATCGCGGGGTATTAAAGCCGTCCACAAGGGATGATGGACACGGGTCCATCTATATACAAGTCCGAAGTAACGGTAGACGAGAGAGCAGCGAGACGAAAACGAGAGGATTGTCCTTTTCCTGGAGCTCCGACGCGCGCTGTGGTAATGGAGACCGCTTAGGGGGTTGAAAGACGAAAAATGAAGAGGAAGGGCGAAGAGAAGAGAAACCGAAAGACAGAGAGAAAGAGATAGAGACGAAGAGAGAGAGAGAGATAAACCAAAGAAAATAATAACATTTTTAACAAAGAAAACAATAATACTAAAATAATCAAAAGAATATAAAATAATAAACATAATATACCTAATATAAATAATATAGAATATATAATAATGATAATAATAATACTGATAATAATAATAAAAATAATAATAGCGGTGATAATAAAAAATACAATAACAATAATAATAGTAATAATAATAATAATTTTAACAAAGTGCTTTTTTAAGGACTGCCAACAATGCCAAATGAAAGAGAGAGAGAGAGATTTGATTTGATTTGATTTATTTAATATGCCCTAGCATGCTATGGGGCAAGAATAGATACAAAGTATTTTCGGTGAGCCGAGATCGAGAATTTTACAAAAAGTTACAAGCTAAAAATAAAAGTAAAAGTAGGAATAAAGCGCTTAAAAGACTAGGTATAGCTGGGATACACACGCAAGCAAATATACAGAAGCAAAGCCATAAAATATGGTATATATAAAACGCTAAACCAGACTCAGTCAAACTAAAGTAGTGTCGATTAATTAATAAATAGTCTCCGAAGCAAAAAGGTGACCGTGCAACAATACTTTGAATTGAGCAAGAGAAGGGAGCGTTCGTCACTGACGAAGGTAACGAGTGCCAGAAGTACGCAGCGGAAAGAAGATTGATTGATTGATTGATTGATTGATACATTTTAATAAATTACAAAAATCATTACACTATTTCTTATTTCAGTAGCAAAAATACGTATATAAATTAAACAGATGACGAAAAAGTCGTTTTGAAGAAAAAAAAAATTTAACTTATAACTAACTATAACTAAAATCAATTTGACAACGCAAGAGAGAGAGAGAGGAAGAGGGATAGTAGAGGAAAGTAAACAAATATGGAATACCATTTTGTTTTAGTGTTATAAAACAAAAGGTAATGTAAATAAAAAAATTTCTTTTCGTATTTATTTATCAGTCATTTAGTTGCTCTTAAGTTATCGATAGTTTTGTTTTACATATATTAATTTACAATATAATACTTCTTCTTAGTATTTTTTCGTATCCCATATTCAGACCCCACGGACTGTCCATATTTGGAAATTTCCAACTAATCAATACTTATATCAGTTTTTTTTTTCACTAAGCACAATCAGACAAGAAAAAAAATCTATAAAATAATAAAAAGAACATATAATTAATGCATAGTCGTAATAAAAACCTTATTATTTCTAATCACGTTTTGAGAAATACTTATTTTTGACATAGCTTAAAAACTTTTCCCAGACCACGAAAAGGAAACACTCTCACCAGGGCAACGTTTGCCCGACTGACAAGTTGAAAACTTGTACGCGAGTATAATTATGAAAAGACACAAAAGATCACTGTTTTTTCGTAGCTAGGAATATTAGTTTTTGAAAAATCGACGGTATTCCATATTTGGTTACTCTTCTCTACCGGATGTGAAATGTTGCCGGGAGAATTACATCGGCCACGCGAGCCAAAAGAGTTCGCACGAGGAACGAACCGTTTAAGGGGGTGAAAGAAAGTGACGAAGAGAAAAGGGAAAAAAAATGTTGCACCCGAGGGTGTACCGAGTATTATACAGGGAGAGGATTTCTCCGAGATGGAGAGAGTAAGTGATATCCGGGACCAGGGGTTGGTTTCGGACTCAGAGAGGGACGTTAAGGGGTAAAGAAGAGAACGAAGAAGCGCGAGGAAGATCGAAGGGATCCATGAAGACCTAGAGGCTCGGGGGGGGGGGGGCCCAGATTCGAAGGGAAGAAAAAGAAAAAAAGGAGATTTACGTGGAAAAATAAAATATTCCCCGCCCAGGCATCGTTTAAGCCACGACAAGTGGGGGAGGCCTCGGGTTGAACCTCCTCGTCTGGATTGGCCGATTGGCTAATATGGCGGTCTTTTCGAGGGGTAGAGGGAGTCCTGATTCGAAACGGTGGAACCGGGAGAGGGACGGGGATGCAACTGGAGGGGTGAAAATGTACGTGATATTAAGGGCTGTACCGAGTCTAACCGTGGATAGTTCGCGTTGCGTCGTCGATTCACGCATTCGACAAAATTCCAAACGATACGAACCCTCGTTACTCGACGCACCAACGATTCGCTTCATCAGTTTTTTTTTTTTTTTTTCAACGTTCTTGTCAAAAATCGAGTGCAAGTTTTTCGACTTTTTTCGTCGATTGGGTTTCTTGCTTTTTTTTTTTATTTTTTTTGTTTGGGTTTGTTCACGTGATGTTTACGGTGATGTAACGTTACGATTATACGGTACAGTGATTTTTATGATCGTTACGAATTATCAGCGGAGTCACGATTAACGCATGGAAAAAACTTCGTGGACGATCGAACTGTAAACAATATGGCTAAAACGTGTAATCAAAAGAGAAACGTGTACAGCATCGATCAGATATTGGGCCATGGAAAAGACGATGGTAAGCTCGTTTTGTCACTTGTGTTATTCACTCGTGTTCTATTTTATTTGGGAGCGAAATCGTAACTTTTTTTTTTTTTACGTTCTTTGGATATACTTGGATTTTCATCTTTTCGTTTTTTTTTTTTCACTTTTTTTTTTTGGGTTTGTTTTTTGAAAATCATTTTTTGTTGGCTAATGAATGAAAGTAAAACGTGGATGTCGAGTGTGCAATAATCAATGAAAATTCGTATGCTCATTTGACACCTCGAAGCTTTTTTGGATTCTACGATTTTTTATACTTAGCTTTGCACTTTCAATTTTTTTTTTTTTTCGACCGCAGAAATATTTCGATTGGAAAGGATTTTCGAAAAAAAAAGGGTTTCTGAAAGTAGGAATTAGTGGGTAGATTCATTGAGTTGTAATCACTGAATTATCGAGGGAATAATAATTAGGTCTTTTCTTTAAGTATTTTTTTTTAAACTCTGACGAATTTCCGGAACTTTAAAAAATAGCAATAAAAAGAACGTAAAATTACGTTTTAAAAATTGAACATTTTTTCGTACAGTGATAAAAAACCATATTTTTTTTTTTGAATTTTCATATCTTTATTTTTGCAACGAAAAATCTTGCAAGAAAAAGCAAGAATTTGTGTTTAGATTTTCAGTTCCGAACCCGAACAAACCCAAACAATGCAAAAAAATTAGTACAACTTTATTCGTACAAAAAACTAGTAAATGATAACAAAAAAATAAGTAGAATTCCGAGTTTAAGTAGTTAAAGCGCATGGCCAATACTCAGAGCGGTGACCGTTTTTTTCGTACACCGGTTGGTACATCAACCAGTCAGCGGAAACCTGATACTTCTGAGACATTTTTCGTAAATACTTTAATCGAAACGTTTGTGCATCGGAAAATCGGAAGAAGATGAGGGGGGGCCGTCTATTTTGGCACGGGTTTTTCGCAGTTTCCCTGAGCCCTCCCTGAGGTCTAACGCAGCTTAAAACGGCGTGGAAGCAAGTCAACGTTAGGTTAGATGAGTCAAGTGCGGCTGGTTAGTGACTCAAAATACTCAAAACCCCACAACGTTTGCAAAAAAAAAAAATTAAATCAAAAATGTTGAAGTGCATTATTAGAGGGAACAGAAAAGAAAAATTCTTAAAAAAAAAACAATTATATGAATAAGCAATATTTCAATTATTTGCTTGTTCAATTGGCTATCTATTTTTATAAACAAAAATTACGTTTAATACTTTTATACATTTTTTGTTAAATACAATTATTATTAGAAATTAACAAAAATTATTAACAAAAGTTTGATACCCAAAAAAGAACTGTTCTCATTATAAAAAAATTATTGAAATTCTTTTACGACTTTTCGTAACCTTGCCTCAAAATAAAATAAAAAAAGAGCAATGCTTATCGAATCAACAAAAATTCCTCAAACAAATCAACAAAAAATATTAACAATTATTAACAAAAAACTCTCCCCAAAAAAAACCATGCCCCTATTTAAAAAAAAAAATATTAAAATCTTTTTACGACTTTCAGTAATACAGCCGAAAAAAAAGTCAATGCAAACCCAAGCAAACCCAAGACCTCTCTCCCTAAATTAATTTCTCCATTATTTCTCCGATTCCACGTTCCAACCACAACGACACAAAACCAAAAAAAAAAAAATAATAATTATCGTCCAATTATTCCGAAGCTTTGAGTGCATACTCATCAGGCCAGATGGAGTGGGATGGATGTTCTCAGGGATTTAATAAAACGAAAAAAAAAAAAAAAAAAAAAAAC
>JAPYZJ010006028.1:0-20013 GCA_030522765.1 Ophioninae sp. B BG-2022a | reverse complement strand
AAATCTCTAAAGAGAGGTTTTAGCCATCTTAATGAGAAAGTGTTCAGAATGAGGCAAACATTCGTAGGTATCGGTATCGAGGTATCGATATCGGTAATTCACTAGTTACTGAATTATGGTGATTTTAGAATTTATTACTAAATCGACTAAAACAAAAATCTCTAAAGAGAGGTTTTAGCCATCTTAATGAGAAAATGTTCACAATGAGGCAAACAAAAAAAAGCAAGAAGCTGACGAAAGATCGATATAATTAATTCTGCGGTTTGGGTTTATTTCGTCATGTCCTTCAAACAGTTCAAGTCTCATTTTAATTAAATTATACTCGTTTAAGGACCCCCTTAATGGCCTTATTTAGGATTTCCTTGGAATTGAAAATACGGAAACTTAAAGACATGAAGAATAAACAAATTATTTTTTGAAATATTCTATTTTGAATATTCTATTAGCACTTTTCTGAAAGCTGACGAATGAATTGTTATAGGAAATAAAATACATGCCCGAAATTAGCGTAATTTAAGAAACAATAATTCAGCCATTTATGTTAAGATTCTTTATTCCTGAAGTTATGTGAATTTCGAATATGCATTTTGAAAAAATGTAACCATTCATTCGTCAGATTTCAAAAAAGTATCAATTAAATCAAGACTATAGATATTTCTTGTATTTTTCATTTTGACCGAAAAGCCTAAAAAATTCTAAAAAAACACCCCACCTTTATACGAATCTTTCAGAAAAGTATCCACTGTATAGTAATTATGCAATATTTTCTAAAACTACATTTATCAAAAATTCTGAAAATTTCTTAAAAACAGTGAAACCATTATTACCACTGGTTATTTTTTATAACTTTTATTACTAGCAACGAAATTTTGATTTCTAGTAGATGAGTCTGAATTTGTTTCGTACGACCTCTGGAATGACCCAGAGGTCATGAAATAGCTCGAATAAAAATGTCACCCTGTATAAGGTACAGATAGATTCAGAAATCGTCAGCACGGACGAGTGAGAGAGAACTCAAGCGCCCGAACTCCTCGTGCAAAGTAAAGAAGAGCTCTTCGTTGGGTCATTGACCGCAACTCGCCGTGACCCAGTGCGGACGCTTAGGACATTGACTCTGCCATCGCCATCTGCGATTCCAACTTCTCCTCCTCTCGTCTGGTCACTCCCCTTCTTTCTCAATCCTTCTCCTATCCCGCTTTTTTTCTCTCGTAATCTCACCCTCCCCCCCCTCCTCCCAACATCACCCACCCTTTCCATCGCCAGCACCTGGTTTTCCATCTCTCTCTCTTCCTTACTTCGCAGGCTTTCCTGAACTTGAGTCGTTCGCTGATACTTTTACTACGCTCACTATATAATCCAGGACTCCGCACTCTCTTCCTTCCCCCGCCTGGTAAGAGGAGGGGGAGGAGGAGGAATGATTAACTCTTCTGAGCGTTGAGTTTGGTTTTTTTTTCTTGCTCTTATTTTCGTTAACTTTTGGCCTGGAGGCACATTGGGAGGCCTAAATAATGGGATATTAAATGGACAATGGTCGATCAATTTTTTCGTAATTCTTCCAAATTTCGTACCTTTCTGAACTAGATGTTGACTAGGGATGTTGAAACGCATTTCTGGTGACGATCGACAAGTGGATTGCGGATTTATTCGAAATCAGATTGGTGATGTCGTCTTGGAATGTTTTGTTTCAACGCTTAGACGAGTTAGAAATTTAAGGCTGGAGGAAATGTAGAAGATCGACGGAAAGTAAATTTTCGAAATTACTTTTTTCATGGATGGTTCGGTTCTTAGGGGAAACTTTGGTTTCGGGATATAGAAGATTTATATATAGAGAGCTTGATGCTGTTTGTTTTTGTTGAAGGTTATAGATTTTTGAGAAATGTATTTTTGGAAAGTTCAACTGTCGATAGAGGTTCGAATCTATCGTGATAATAATGTTGACGAATGATTCTGTTGATGCATTGTAATCGGTGGATTTCCTTCGTATAATATTCAATTTCGTTGATTTTAAAGATTCTAAATATCCTAGACCGATATTAGTCCACGAAATTATGCGAAAAATTGATACATATATATCTATTATAATAAGCATTATCATAATAAGCATTATAATTAACATTCCAAATTTAAATTAACAGTCCCAAAATAGCTGTATTTTTTATATGTTTCCTTTTCAGATAAAAACTTTACTGTGTTTAAAAAAAAACCTCATGAATTTTCAAATTAATTTAATAATTTTACTTAATTTAATGTTCCAAAAGTATTAAATTATTTTTACATTGTTATATTTTCTTTTTACAATATAAAATTTCAAAACTAATGGTTAAAATAAAAAAGAACTTAATCAAAACTTCAATAAATTTATTTTCGATTAACTCCTAACATTATTAGATACTGTACTAAAATAATTAATGAAACGGACCAAATACAACGATTTGATTCTTGGAGTATATTCGATCGTTCGCTGAGTATAGATTTTACAGGTTTTACGAATTTATTAATTTCAACGTATTTTCCTTTTTGTGTCTTTATTTATTTAACGTCGATTAGCAATACAATTTTCTCGGTTGATCAGTATATTTTTTTGTTTATTTAATCCCGTTACTTGCTTATCCAGCGCACGAGTCGTGCACTGTGGCGCAGCAGCTCAAGCCTTTTCCTGTAACCGTTACGCACTTCGAATAAGCACATAAGAGATCTCTTGAGGTACATCGACATATCTATCTCGCATTTTCCGGAATACTTCTTGCGTTTGGTCATGAATCCCACCAATTAGATTACGAGAATCACGATTATCCATGAAACCCAGCAGGACGTATAACCTACCTGTGATAGCTTTGAGATTTTTACAAATTTTAAGAAATGTCACTAAAAACAAATATAGAAAAAGAATGATTTTATCAATTTTAAATCGATACTGTGATTTGTGAGCAGAATCGCGATTAGCCACTTTGAAAATCCTGGGATATTAAATTTCGTAAAAATTCAAACACTTTTTTATTGACCTTTAAAGATTCAAAGGGTTAACTTTGTCAAAAATGCAGATTTCTCAAAGGTCAAACATTTTTAACATTGTAGAAAAGAACCATCCCCTGCCCCCAGTGATTCTGAAGAGCTCGATGCTCTGTTTGATAAAAAAAATTGAAAAGTCTACGAGAAAAGTGAGTTTGAAAATTTGTAAAGTGAGATAGATTTAAAAAATATATGAAAAATCGTATTATTTTATAGACTCATTACTGATATTATTTCGCGAGCTTCCATCAAGATTTCTTCTTCTCCTTGTGTCATATGCATTCTCCCACCACGAGACAAACGGAAAACGGTCATCGAGCATGGGTATAGTCAGGTACCCACGCGCACGCGCGCACACACATGACCGGTGACTTTTTGACCTAAATACTTTAACGGTATTCGTGGTGAGGAGAAGCGGAGCTGGAACTCCGTCCGTTCATCGTTGTCGTTGTTTCACGATATTAACCAGAGGGAGCGAGAGGGTGATTAAACAGGAAAAAGGCGAATGAAAGAAGAAAAGAGCGAGAGACGCATACTTCGTATCACACCCCGAGGCCTTGACCGTGGCTCTCTCCCGATCATTGGGAAGTTGGGAACGCGGCTTTGGAAGGTGCCTTTACTGCCGCTTCGATCTCCCTCTCTCAAGCAATCAAGTACTTCCCAGGCTATTTACGGAAATTACAAAGATGCAGTGTCGTATTTCATTTTTTTTATTTTTTATTTACGGTATTACTGAATGGATAGTAAAAAAAAAAAAATTCTTCAAAATCTGACGAATGATGGTTTTTGATGAGATACAAGTGTTATCATAATCTTTACGTCCTCCACCTTCTTCATATTATACACGACAGCTAATTGATCAACGTGACTACCTGTTTTTAGCTGCTTGATACTTTACAGTATTTCACTCATTAAAGGCAGTTTTATATACGTCATAAGCTTGTAAAAGTAATAATTGTAAATTATTAATTAATTAAATTAAATTAAATTGAGAGGTAAAAAATAGGTAGTCAAGTTGATCAATTTGTTATCGTGTATAATGTGAGATGACTGGGGGACGTAAGGGTTGTGATAACGCTTTGTAAAAAAATCTACACGTAGATATACCAATTAAGAATAAATTTGAATGAAAAATATATTTTTTCTAAGTTTAAGACCACTTGTAAAAAATAATTAGTGAATTAGTCTGGAATTTCTATGTTATTCAAATAGGAAATAAAACGAATTTACAGGCACGTCTTTTTATTGGACTACAGTATTGAAGTTTCGCATAAATTTTTAGTTATTTATTGCAAACCTTTCTGGGAGGCGCACTTATTGAAATTCGTCAACATTCCAATTAAGGACCAACCTAGATATACAATTTTTCTCATTCTGTCTTCTTCCACGATTTTTCGTATCGTTAATTAGATGCGAATGAAGGGCATTTTTTTTTCGTTCTTTTTTGAATTTTCCCTAGATTGAGGAATTAATTTTGTGATTAATTCTCCAATCTAGGGAATTAATTGGGGGATTAATTTTTCGTGAAGTTCTTGTTGTTTGAGTTCGAGGAAAGGTTTCGGCTTGGAAACAGAAATTGCAGGTGCAGAGTGCCTGATACGTGGTATTATAGGAGCTAACACATTCAGGTACGTGACGTGACGGGAAAGGGACGTTAGGACGTTAATTATTCTAGCGGTGACTCTCCGGCGATCGTTTCTTGGCCAATGGGACTGTGGTTCTATAGGACATTGGAGTCGTGAAGTCATCCAGTACCTTCATGTCCATCGTACATTAGAAACACGTTGAAGCCACGCCTCGTGACCCAGACTTCCACATAACAGTTCTCGAAACATCGACGATGGCTTGGCACGATGTGTACATTGGAAAAGTACATACCAACGTATTTACTCAGCCAAATCACACTTTTTTGACATACTAGCGAATTAAGATGCGACCGAAGCAAGCAATTGCGTAAAAGAACGACCACCTTAAGTAACAGACTCGATGAAACAGAAATGAATTTTACTCCGGTTATGTGATCGACGATTCATCGAAATTCAATCCTTTTTATATACACAGTGTCCAGAAAACACCATGATGTAAATATGACAAGCCGATGGATTTGGTTGGGGAAAATGGTGTAACCCAAACATAATAGCGAAATTGATTGCCAATAGAAGGCAAGAAAAGGATTCTCGTGTACCACTGGATATTTAAAAAAATTGAAGTTTGACGGCGAGGCAGATTTTTAATTTTTTAATTTTTATTTTTTAAATACTTTTTTTTTTTTTGATATTTTGAGATTGTTTGTTGTTTGAAATTTTGTCATGGACCTTTCTTTTCAGGACCAACCTTTTACTGTCTTAAAACAGTAAAAGGAAGGTCTGTGCAAAATTTCGGGTGGGTTTTCCTGGACGGTTACTCAAAAACTTAAAAATTCAATATCCCGAAAATTATTCTGTGTCACCAAAAATCAGTTTGTGGATTCTGTTAGAATAATAAAAGCAAGAATTTTGCAAAATTTTAGCTTCGAAGGAAGGTGGAGTTAAAAAACTCGTTTAAAATTCCTCTTTGTAATAAAGCTTTTTCAAAAATTTACTTTCGAATAGTTCTAATCGTCTGAAAGTATCTCGAATTATTGCGCTTGAAGAAATTTATTCCTAAACTAAAAATAAACTTAATTCATCAATAACAAATTCATTTCAATTTTCAAAATAGAAATGTCATTTTTTTTCTGTTCACAATTTCAATTCAATATTTTTATTTAATTCAAATTTCAAAATAATAAATTTCAATTTCATTCAATTATCAATGAAAAATTAATTCTATTAAAAAACTTAATAAACTTAATTTTGATAAATTACGAATTTTCATTGATAAACTAAAATTTCGATCTCGAAAAAATGTATGCGGTAATTTTAGACGATTTGGTCTTTAAAGGGGTACTTTAGAAATGTTTGAACTTTGAAGTGGTACATGTTTCTCCTACTGGCATACTATTCGTTCTTGAAACATTCAGTGGATCAAAGAGCATAGGGTACATTGTTGGCGGAGATGCTGAAGACGAATGTCACGAACTCGTGCAGCAGTCGTCCGTAAAAATTGTCCGATTGAAGAATATAGCCCGAAGGCACTTTTCAGTTCCAAGCATCTATTTTTCCTCACTCCTCTTTGTTCATTCACTCGGTTTGGTTCGTCACTTTTCTGGACACGATCATTCTCCATACATTTTTCCATTGTATCCAAAAATCTGTGGACATCCGAATGGGAAGCATTCGTACGTTTTAATGTATACGAACCGGCTTGACCATAAAGTGGACAAGCGAGATGCATCTTTATGTACAGGGTGTCCAGAAAATGTTCAGAAAATCCTTACTCGTGAAACCATCTACTCGAAAATCAAAGAAAAATGAAATCGTGATAAAACTAGTAATTCTTTAACGAAGTTGCCCTTAAAAAAACTTTTAAAAAAATCATAATCAGAAAAAAATCAATAAAATGAAATGAAACTTTAAAATACATTTTCATCAGGTATTTTTAAAAATTTGTGACGAAGTAAAGATATTTAAAAAATGACAAATATTTATATGTCAATTTGGGAATAAATTTTATAAAAAAGACGTAAAAAACAAGGTAAGGAAAATTCAGACTCATTACTATGACTAGAATTCCCCATTTGTTTTTAATTTTGATGTTTGGATATCTTTCTATGATTAGTGATTTATTATTCTTTTTTATTTGTTCATATTTCTTTCATGATTTTTAATGAATTTTATTTGTGATTTACTTATAATAATGTTTTTTACTTAAAATCATTTTTTTATCGATGTTTTTAAATAACTAGTTTGACACAAAAACCGAAACTTTTTTCCTAAGACGTATTTAGCTATTTTGGTGGTTCTCCACGAAAGCAAGTACTCTCTCTCTACAGTACGTTTATTTCCTGAACACTCTGTATACGTTTCGTCACTCCAGAAAGGGATTACAGAGGGCCAATGACCACGCAGGGTCATTTGACACTTTCAACCCTTTTTCTATTTACTTCGCTTTCTATTTCCTATATTCCGGAGTTCTTTCGTACCCCTGGTCATTTTTGGGAATCCCTGTAACGACAAGGTTCCTTAACTGGGGTTATTGTGAAGAAAAAAAAAAGGGTTGAGCGCCGTTCGTCTCTCATCGATCCATCCTGATCAAATGGTTCACCGACGAACTGTATCGACAGCTGAAAACTTTTTCCATTTCCTAATCTGATGCGCGTAATTGCCAATTAAAAAGACGTTTCTGCTTGCCTCGGTTTTGAGCTGTCCGACACGATTCTTTCGCGCTTTAACCCGACCTCTTCGTCCATTGAATTCAAATATGAATTGTCCAGCCAAATGGTCTTTTCCTTTATTGCTCGTCCGCCAGTCAAAATCGTTTTTGAAAAACTAGCAAACCCTTTTTCGCTGGGCGTAAATTGACATAAATTGATTTATATAATTTTTATAATTATATAATTGATTTATATAATTTTTGTAATTATATAATTGATTTATATATTTTTTATAATTATATAATTGATTTATATAATTTTTATATTTCAGTGTTTTTAATTAGTTTTAGTTTTACAATTTAGTTTTTTTTCATAATTCTTTATGTAAGAATGATGATTTTATTTTCAAATCTTAACAACAATAAACACAATAAAACAATATGTTGAAAAAAATAACTCTGGGAATAAAACCATCTCAATTAACATTAGTTTTGCTCATCGATTTCATTTCTTTTTTTCTTTTTTTAGAGGGTGAAAATTGTCACCCACAGATGGAAGGTAGATAGATGAACCACATTAATCGCATGAAAATATACGACGCATGTGTCAATACAAATTGTTTTATAAAAACAATAGCGCATTGACAGCAAAACTGTCATTGAAAAAAATGTATCTTTTTTTTAGCAGTTTCATGTTTTAAAGTTTTTTTCAAAGAGAGTCAAAATTCCCATTCGGAATTTCGGATAACATTAGTTCAAATATACTGTTCCCCAATATCCCAGTTTTTCGATGCCTGAAAGTCTTCGTATATATGGAGAGAAATTGACAGAAACTTGGATAGTAAAAAGTAAATTTTATACAAATAAATTTATTCAAATTTTATACAAATAAATTTTTTGCTATTTAAATGAAATTTATTTAAATAAATTCCAGGGGACAGGGCAGGAATAGATTGGAAATACAACAATCGTCGTAGGTCTCCTTTTCCCGGAAGAAATTAATAGTTGGTATAATAAAAAAAAAAGAAATTAGAAAAGAAGAAAATACGTGACAGAAAATCCCCGTTAACGCGGAACGCTTAGGGGGCGAGGTTGTGTGACTTCCTCATCGTCACTATCGTGTCCGTCTCCCATCGTTGAGGTCGTTGTGTATTTAATCTCTCTTACGAAGGCGTGGTGGAAAATCTGCGCTCATTTATCGTCCAGGATAATACAAAGGAAGCACACCTATGTTCTACCACCGGTTTGTATTTCTTGCAAAATATATATGCAAGAAGGTACTTCGAGTAGTACATTAACTACATCACCTTCAATAATTTCGAAAGGATTTCTTAAAAAAACAAAAGTTGTTTTTTCATAATACAGAATATTTATAATACAGATTTTTCATTAATTAAAATAATTTATTTCTAAAATGTACAAGGAAAATATTTAAAAATCTAAAAATATTTAAAATATTTACCAATGTAAATAATTTATTATTAATTAATATTACTAATAAAGAATTTAGAATACAGATTTATTAGTAGCAAGGAAATAAATATTTATGAATATAATTAATTTCACTAATAGTAATTTCGAAGGTTAGGTTAATTCGATTTTTCTAAAAAAATGATAAGAAATTGTAATTTTAAGGTCACTTTAATTTTCACAATACATATATACAATTATTTTTGCATCAGTTGCATTTATAAACAATTCATCGAATTAATAAACATTTTTTGTTATACTTTTAAATATACGTTATTTTAGAGAATTCTCGATTATTTTCCTAAAAAAAGACGCAATGGGAGTCCACGCGCAGGGACGGTGGGCGAACCCAATCGTTTTTTTTTCTTTCTGTAAAGGAGTCATACGATATCCCGGAAGTCGTATGTTCGAGTGTATTCGGGGAGCGAAAGCGGATGATGAAATGGAAGCCGGAGAAAGGCAATAGAAAAAGGAAAGCAGAGAACAAAAGCGAGAGCGAAGGAAGCAAAGGGTTGATAGAGACTCGAGCGTTCCAGCAGCTGCTGATGCCATTTCATGAGGCGAGAGTCTTTCTCAAGGGATGCTTTCATAGATAGAGATGCTTTCTCATAGGTGCTTGGACACCCTAAAGAACACGAACGTAAGAAGACCGGACGATGATTACTGTGCTAGAAAGGGATAATTTTTCAAACCTCAAAAACTGTTGTATATTTTGCAGCTTAGCCATGTAACTAATTCTTACTTTATAAAAATATATGTTTTCAAAATAATCGAAAATTTCAGAATAAAATAAAAAATAAAATAAAAATAATTGAATATTTCAAAATAAGATAAAAAGTAAAATAAAATAAAAATAATTGAATATTTCAAAATAAGATAAAAAATAAAATAAAATAAAAATGATTGAATCTCTCAAAATAAGATAAAAAGTAAAATAAAATAAAAATAATTGAGTACTTCAAAATAAGATAAAAAATAAAATAAGATTATGGTCATTTAAAATTTCAAAATAAAATTAAAGATATAATGAAATAAACAAATTTTGAATAAATATATATGTTTTTAATATAATTGGATAGTGTTTTTAAAACTTTATTTTATTTATCTGTGTTATTTATTTATCTGTGTTTCAATTTTTCAGGACATTCACGTTTAACATACGAAATTCTTGTGAAAATAAAAATCTTCTAATCTGAAATCCTAAATTATCCGAATATCCTAAAGTTTTATATCAGGATACCGCAACGTAGACAACCGACGAGATTTTTTTGTCGCATATAAATGTTATTCTTCCAAACAGACATTCCTTCCGCGCAAAAGAAGGCATTTCCAAGGTCGTAGTTTTTTCAGTCTCAAGGTCATCGCTGATTTTCTAAAAGGGAAAATATATTTTTCTTTTATTGAGACTTCGTAGCATATCTTCAGACAAATTCAAGGATCTATGATATCATGACCTTGAAATTATAGTTCACAACGAAAAAACCAAAAAATGCATATTTACCGAAATCCAACAATTTGAAAAACGTAATGGATCATATCGACTCAGTATGCACTTACAGATAAGCGGCGGAAGTGTGCCCTCAAAGTGTTAATGGTTCACCCTCTATTCGGATATTCTTGACGCTATTGCAACATTTTTCACGTTTTAATCTCTTTTAACGTTTTAATCATAAATTATTTCATGTAAACAATCACAATGAAACAAAAAAAAAGAATAAATGAATATAAGAATAATAATAAAAAGATAAATAAATATTAAAAACGATAAATAAATAAAAAAGAATAAATAAATAAAGAAGAATAAGACACCTCCAATACAGGCTTTGGACGCGACAAAGTTCACTTTATCACAAAACAATACAATTTAGCGAAACATTAAAACGATAAAGGGAATATAGTGAAAGTCACATGAAAAAATGAAAATTCGGATATTCTTGACGGTATTGTAACATTTTTCACGTTTTAATCTCTTTCTACATTTTAATCATAAATTATTTCATGGAAACAATCACAATGAAACAATAACAAAGAATAAATAAATATAAGAATAACAATAAAAAGATAAGGAAATATTAAAAAGATAAGTAAATAAAAAGATAAATAAATAAAAAAGAATAAATAAATAAAGAATAACAGTAAAAAGATAAATAAATAAAAAGAATAAATAAATAAAAAAGAATAAATAAATATAAGAACAACAGACACCTCCAATACAGGCTTTGGACGCGACAAAGTTCACTTTATCACAAAACAATACAATTTAGCGAAACATTAAAACGATAAAGGGAATATAGTGAAAATCACACGAAAAAACGAAAATCACATGAAAGTAACGTGAATGGGCACGTACTGAACAAACCCGGGAGCAGAAGTGGGATGATGGGAGGAGGGGGCCAGGGGGTGAGGGGGTAAAAGTTGCAGAGGTAGAAAGCAAAAATAACGATAATAAGAACGAGACGAGAAGACGGTAGAAAAGTGGGAGGAAGAGAGAGCTCAGGCACTCGTGACTCTCTTCGAGTGTCTAGCACTTGAGCTCCGGGAATGCGGAAGAAGAACGCCGAGAGACGGAAGATGGTGGTTGGTGTATAGTTGTATGCAAGTCGATGGGTTTGTGTATGTTACTTGTACGTGTGGATCTTTCACGAGGGGGGAGGGGGGTACAGTGAAAGAACGGAGAGTGAAGAGAGGTCAGAAGTAGATAAGAAGGATTATGTACAGGGTGTACCGGAAATTCGACCACAGTTCTTGAAAAATTTGCCAAACGTTTTTTTTTTTAGCAGTTTGTAAAAATATTTGGATTTATTTTTTCAGTTTTTTTAAGTTTGTAAGACTTTCTGAAAGTTTTGAGATTTTGGGAATTTTTTTCACGTTTTTAGGGTTTCAAATGTTTTTTAAAAGTTTTTGGGTAGGTTTGGGTCTTTTTTTGGAAGCTTTCAGAAGCTTCTGAGAGTTTTTAGAAGGGGGCAGATATTTTATGCAATTTTGGGTACTTTTTTTTATTGTTGGTAAAAGTTGGTGGGAAAAACCGGAAATACGATCGGTTTCTTCGAAGAGGTTATTCTAGAGGTATTTTGAAACAATTTAATTCGTTTAAAATTAAAGGTAAAAATGTAATACTTATTTAGTTACGATGGCTTTTTCAATAAAGATTTATCAAAAATTTTCACTTTTGTCACGATAACTAAAATGTTGCAAAAAATTGTCCAATGTGGATATTCAATTGATACTATTTCAAAGTTGACAAATGAATGATAACGTTGAGAAAAAATGTGTCAAAATTCGCATAATTTTCGAAATAAAAGACTTTAAATGACGTTCAACGTAATTATTGGACTTGATGGAAAAATAAAAATAAAAATAATAGTTAAAGAAAATATTTAACAAAACCGATAAAAAAATACCTTTATCTAGGCTTTATGGAAAACAACTAGAATTCTGTCGGCAGTTTTAAATCTTTGTTAGGGATAAGTAGATAAAAAAGTTAAAGTAGCGAAAAAAAAAAATTAAAAATGGCGTCGACTTGCATTTTTGTATGTAATTTCTCCGGCTACCCTGTATATGGCCACGCGAATACATACGTACGAGCACTAACACACGAGGAAGCCTAGGAGATGGCGTGCGTCATGAGTGAGAAGCCGAGGAAGGGAGTCGTTTTGCAAGTAAGAGTGGGTTAAGGCTCAAGGTCCTCCTGCCGTTTATCGCAATGGAGGCACCATGAGACGAAAGAAATGCCGCCCGTATGCAAATCGTGTGCGCCAAGAAATGGCTATGGTGGTGGATAGACGAGAGAGACAGATGGAGAGGTAAAGAGATTGATTGAATGCTTGATAAAGTTCAATAAGCCTCATTGTCTATAAGCTACAATGAAACGATACAAATCAAACATTGAATTGTCATTTATTTATTTATTGAACCATACTAATTTAATTGATCTTGATAATTATTGGATTTTATGGCATAGATATTTGTTATAATTTTATTTCAAATGATTTATTTTTATTTATTTTATTTTAAAGTTTGTTCCTATTCGATCGCAGTAGTCAAATTATTGAAATTTATTAAACTACCTAATTTAACGTCGCAACGCATTATTTAAAAATAACAAAAATTCATTATATAAAATAATGGAAGACAAAAAAAATATTGACTTCATTAAAAAAAAATAATTTCAATAAATAAGAATACAAAATATCTGTATATTTTGATTTCTAAATTATTGTACTCTTTTAAAGTTTGCAATATTTTATTTATATTAATTTTAATAAAAATCAAATATTCAAAAAATATTTCCAAACACCCTTTTTATGTATAAATTGTTTACACTTATTTATGCAAATTATACACGAAATAATTCCGAATCTTGAGATAGTTGAGATATCAATTTCCGGATAACTGAAAAAAATCGAAATAAATGTATACGATTCAGTCTCCACCTCGGTGAGAAAAAATTTGTAAATCACGATTTATTAAGAACACAATAATTGCTCCGGGTAAAGAAGGAATCGCGAGAAGTGTCAGTGGAAGTTCGGTGTACTGTTTGCTCGCCTCCCTCGTGAATTGCTCCGTTAGTCAGAGTGTCGCGGAGCCAGTTACCGTGTTACCGCAATTCAGGCCACAAAGTCAAAATACAGTTAGCCAGCGCAGTGAAGCTCTCAATTGCCGGTGGCGAGAAAACGCACAGCGTGTATATTGCTTTATCGATACGGAAAGATATTCGTCGAGTACCAATGCATTTGTATGCAATTGCATTTCGAGGCAACCAGGAGAAATACAAAATGAAAACGACCTCGGAGGGAGGGGGGGGGGGGAGATAATGAAATTGAGATGTAGATATGATATGAATAAAGAATAAAATGAGATCTAGGATTTACCAGTACAAACCAATTTTTTTTCAGATTCGATCAATCCAGTGCAATTGCATTTGTGCAAAAGTGACATTATTAGGCCAACTGAGAAACGGATCTGAGAGAGATAGTTGATGTTTCAAATTTTTTAAATTTCTCTGCCTGAATTTCAAATTTCTCAAATTTCTTTGCTGGAATTTCAAAATTCTAAAATTTCCCTTGCTGAATTTCAAAGTTCTAAAATTTCCTTGCCTGAATTTCAAATTTCTCAAATTTCCCTGCCTGAATTTCAAAGTTCTAAAATTTCCCTGCCTGAATTTCAAAGTTCAAAAATTTCCCTGCCTGAATTTCAAATTTCTCAAATTTCTCTGCCTGAATTTCAAATTTCTCAAATTTCCCTGCCTGAATTACAAATTTTTCAAATTTCTCTGCCTGAATTTTCAATTTCTCAAATTTCTCTGTCTAAATTTCAAATTTCTCAAATTTCTCTGCCTGAATTTCAAATATCTCAAATTTCTCTGCCTGAATTTCAAATATCTCGAGGATAAAATTGGCAATCGTAAAATGAAAGCATTTCCATTTAATATTAATATTAAAATGATCTGTTTAATATATTCATTAAGATACTCCCTTAAGATATATTTTTTTTACGTAGCTGTGTTATGTAAAAAATATAATAATTATTAGCATGATGAAAAAAATATTGACTGTCCACCCATTTGATTATTATCGTGACTTTCCACTCAGAGGATAAATAAACAAATAAATATGTATATTAACTTTCTGCAGTTACGGCCTTATTGGTCTGGTACAACTTTCTCTTGGGATGTATCAGTGTCGACGCACGTAAAGATGCAGCGCTTGGGTGCACTATAATCATGTGCTAGTTTCGCTACGAAACTTGCCTTGTACGCTTAGTAAAAGAAACTTCAATATTTTACTTTGTGCTATAATAAGGTATGTAGTATTGATCTTAATAAACCCAAACAAAGAAAGATCGAATCGTAATAAGTCAAGTACTAGGAACTAACCACAAACTAGGAAACAGCAAACCCAAACATTTCGATTCAAACTAAGAAAAAACATCGATTCCAAAAAAACCCAAACACAGAAACATCGATTTCAAACAAACCCAAACACAGAAAAATCAATTCCAAACAAACCCCAACACAGAAACATCGATTCCAAAAAAACCCAAACACAGAAAAATCAATTCCGAACAAACCCAAACACAGCAATATTGATTCGAAACAAACCCAAATACAGAAAAATCGATTTCAAACAAACCCAAACACAGAAAAATCAATTTCAAACAAACCCAAACCCAGAAACATCGATTCCAAACAAACCCAAACACAGAAAAATCAATTAGAAAAAAAACCCAAACACAGAAAAATCAATTAGAAAAAAACCCAAACACAGAAAAATCAATTCCAAACAAACGCAAACCCAGAAACATCGATTCCAAACAAACCCAAACACAGAAAAATCAATTCCAAACAAACCCAAACACAGAAAAATTAATTCCAAACAAACCCAAACACAGAAAAATCAATTCCAAACAAACCCAAAAACAGAAACATCGAGCTCAAACAAACCCAACAAAGTACACCGAATCCAAATAAACCGAATCAAAGAAACATCGATTCCAACCAAACCCAAACATACCTAATCGATCCCAAGAAATCTTAAAAAACCATCCAAACCAATCCAAGCAAATATTCTGAATGTTTAGACACTTACAAGAAAAACTACTCGATCCATGACAGAAAACGAAACAACCTACGTACTTTCATTCAGTCATTCATTTCAGCCTTTCCATCGACCCCGTGACAGCTTAAGCCGCTTTCTCGTATCGCTAGTGAGTACGAACGTGTCTATCGAGTAGGATGTCACGTACAATGGAAATTAACCAGGTAACCGTTTACCAGCATAATTTTCTTTGGTGCATGTTCACAAACGCAACTATGCGATTGAGTATAGTAAAGAAGTTGAGTGAAATTTTGTTGAGGTTTTACATGAAAGCATATCCGGTTTTCCGTTATAGTATATACTCGATCTGAAAGTACTTTCGTATCGGACGTTAATCCATTGAAAAAAAAAAGTACTCCACGTTGTCTTACGAATCAAGTAGAAATTTCGATTTCTAAAAGAAAACGTCCAAGAGAAACGCTTTCTTGGATTTTTTTGTCGATTTTGGTTCGAGGGGATTTTGAAAAATTCATTTTTTTTAAGTTTTAAAACATTTTTAAAAAATTGTGAAAAAGCTGATTTTTCATATCGACATAATCGATATAGTTTGCCACAGCTGATCGATAGCCCCACTTCTTCGTCGGTTTATCAAGTCTCAAGTCGGTTTTTAAAGTAGTTAGGTGTGTTTGGGTTTGGACAAGCGAGCTTGGAGTTATATCGATTCTTTTAGGATAGTAGAATCGAAGAATAAATAATATTCCAAAAGAGGAAAGAGTGAAAAAGAGGGGTTGGCTAGGAAACCCGAACTTCGGAGACCAAAAGGCTCAAAATCCCGAATTTGAATATTCCGAAGGTAAAGATTTTGTCAATTTTTGGGTTTGTTTGGGTTTATTTAAAATCAAGGATTTCAAATCAAACTAACGAACCCAAACAAACCCAAACAAATTTCGTGGATTTACTGGCACGATCTTTACGAAAATTTGTAGTTTCGGAATTTTGAACCTTCTGGTCAATCGAAGTTCGTGTTTCCTACCCAACCCCAAAAAAAGAAAAAAAAAAGAAGAAAAACGAGGTGGGTTAGGAAACTCGACCTTCGATTGACCAGATGGCTCAAAATTCCGAATTTCAATAGTTCGAAACTAAACATTTTGTAAAGGTTTACGAAATTAGTTTGGGTTTGATTGGTTTCATTAGTTTGATTTTAAACCCTTGATCCCAAATAAATCCAAAAAAAGCCAAACAAAACAAAAAACATTCACGAAATTTGTAGTTTCGGTAATTTGTAATTTTTTGGCTTCGTTTGTTCAGAAACAAAACCCAAACAAAGCTAAAAATTCACGAAATTTGTAGTTTCGGTAATTTGTAATTTTTTGGCTTCGTTTGAGTTTGTTTCTAAGCAAACCCAAACAAAGCAAAAAATTCACGAAATTTGTAGTTTCGGTAAATTCGAATTCGAAATTTTGAGCTTTCTGGTCAATTGAAGTTCGTGTTTCTTACCCAACCCAAAAAAAAAAAGAGAAAAAGAAGAAGAAAAACGAGGTGAGGTAGAAAACTCGACCTTCGATTGACCAGATGGCTCAAAATTCCGAATTTCAATAGTTCGAAACTAAACATTTTGTAAAGGTTTACGAAATTAGTTTGGGTTTGTTTGGGTTCGTTAGTTTGATTTTAAACCCTTGATTCCAAACAAACCCAAACAAAACAAAAAAAATTCACGAAATTTGTAGTTTTGGTAATTTGTAATTTTTTGGCTTCGTTTATTTAGAAACAAACCCAAACAAAGCGAAAAATTCACGAAATTTGTAGTTTCGGTAATTTGTAATTTTTTGGCTTCGTTTGAGTTTGTTTCTAAACAAACCCAAACAAAGCAAAAAAATTCACGAAATTTGTAGTTTCGGTAATTTGTAATTTTTCAGTTTCGTTTGGGTTTGTTTCTAAACAAACCCAAACAATGCAAAAAATTCACGAAATTTTTCTTTAAATTCAAATTCGAAATTTTGAGCATTCTGGTCAATCGAAGTTCGTGTTTCCTATCCAACCCCAAAAAAAAAAGAGAAAAAGAAGAAAAACGTGTATATCTGTGTACACAGCGGAACGATACGAGTCTCGATGAGAGTACGGCGGTTGATATTTAGCTAGTGGCTCGCGAACGCGAGCTCGGAGGGTCCCGGGTCAACGCACCTAACCTAACGAGGAGAGCAGAGTCGCGAGACGCAGCTTGAGCGAGAGACGGGCCCCATAGCCTTTCGTATCTATTCGACGAGATTGCTCTCGCTCGCACCTTCGTCTAAACCGATTCTTACAAAGTCGAACCTTTTCTTCCTTTTTGGTTTCTTCTTCCCGCCCTTCCCTCCTCCATTGGCAAACCCTTCTCCACGGCTTACTTTATTTTCCTCCTTCTTCCTCAACGTCTCCGGCAATTGTCCTATCTCGCTGTCTCACTGAAAGCATTATCTGTCTACCTACCTACCTACCCACCTACCTACTTATCATCACTTATTCACGGCATTGCACAGCTATCAACGTGGTGCTCGTAGTTCAATTCGAACTTTCCGCGTTCTTCTTTAATATTTTATTCAAAATTCTCAATTTCAACTTAATTTTACTCAAAAGCTCAAAATTCCCGATTTCATTGTACCGAAATTACAAATTTTGTAATTTTTTTGCGTTTGTTTGGGTTTGTTTGAAATAAAGGGTTTTTAATCAAAAGCTCAAAATTCCGAATTTAAATAGGCCGAAATTACAAATATCGTAAAGCTTTTGGGTTTGTTTGGGTTTGTTTTAAATAAAGGGTTTTTAATAAAAAACTCAAAATTCCGAATTTAAATAGGCCGAAATTACAAATTTCGTAATGTTTTTGGGTTTGTTTGGGTTTGTTTGAAATAAAGGGTTTTTAATCAAACTAACGAACCAAAACAAACCCAAACAAATTTTGTAAACCTTGACGAAATTTGTAGTTTCGGACTATTGAAATTTAGAATTTTGAGCCTTTTGGTCAATCGAAGTTCAGGTTCCCTACTCAGCCACGATCCAACTCACTTATCTTATGGGGTCATCTAGGTTAGAGATTCTGGTGGATAATCCTAGTTACCTGTCAGTATGGATTATTTATGTATACCCTTCATCAACCCCCTGCCTTCTGTCATTAGTGAAGAGAGGCTATACGTCAAATATACATATCCAATACCAATCAAAGAATTAATTCTACAGAGGGCCAGAAAAATCTTGGCCCAATAGCTCAATCAGTACGAATTTCAGTAAGCTCTAGGCATAAATATAAATTCGTTTTTTTGTCTCTCTCTTTTCTCTCTAGTTTTCTTATTTTTTTTTCTTCTCTTTAGATTCTCTTTTTCATTAGTTTTCATTTTTTCGTTAATTGTAATTTATATTATTATTATTTCTGCTGTTATGTTTTGTTATTATTTCTTTGTATATTTCGTAATATTTTCAGTTTTCTTGTTAATTGTAATTTATATTATTATTATTTCTGCTGTTATGTTTTGTTATTATTTCTTTGTATATTTCGTAATATTTTCAGTATTCTTGTTAATTGTAATTTATATTATTATTATTTCTTCTGTTATGTTTTGTTATTATTTTTTTGAATATTTCGTAACATTGCCGGAAAGTTACTGGGGTATATTAAAATCTATCATCATCATCATTATCATCATCATTATCATCATCATCACTCTCTTTCTGTTTATCGTCGAACTTGGATCATCTCAGTCATCGAGTCCTCCTTATCTTGAACCATCCACCCTTCTCGCCCAAATGTACCTATACCTACTGCTTCGTCTCTATAGAACGGCGATGACGACACAACGACGACCAAGTGCTCGCGGAGAGAGAACACGAAGAAGCAACATCAGCACCACCAGGGTGAACGTCCGACCTAGAGGCTCTCCACGGTTTGCTCTCGTTGCTTGCGTCCGCTTACTTCGAGTAAGAACCCGCCATGATGGGCGATACCACGAGAACACTGACACCGAGACTTCGTCCATCCTTTTCCGCATATACGAACGTGCTGAAACGAGCGTGTGTGCATATGCGGAATAATATATACAGGAATATATATATACAGGGTGTCCCAATTAAGAATGTGATTTTTGAAATGGGAGGTTGGGGGTGAAATTCTGAGGCGATTGATATAAGCATGTACGGTTCCCGGATCAACCCCTGAATTGTTATTAATTTTTAAAGGCAGCCAATCAGGCGCGCCCTTGGGCTCAGCCTCGAAATAATTGTTATATTTAAACGTTCAGTTTCATATCGTAGGCCCGTGACGATGAATTGTTATACCTTGAAGATAAATCCAAAATTTGGTTCGCATTGAACTTTCCATTTTTAGGGAAAAATTCCGAAAAAATGTTCTGGAAAGGTTTTTCGCATTTTCCTAGTCTAATTTTGCACTTTCGGCAAAAATTCGGGTGTATTCGTAATCAGCGGGGAATTTTTGATTAAATAGATCCTTTTAAGAGTTTAAACACGGGGAAAAATAATTTTCGACTTTCCCGGCCAGTTTTCCAGAATCTCGAAAATCACGATATTTCAAAAGGTCGTAGAGTAGGCTTCTTATATGCGATAGAGATTTATTTGGTGGGTTTGGAAAAGGTTTTTGCTTGACTTAAATAATGGCGTTGGATTCGTATCGATATCTCGTATAGTTTTCCCGGAAAGTTTACTTGAAAAATGGCAAAAAAAGAGGCAAAGGGGTATGTATGGAAAAATTGGCAAAAATCGATGGTCCAACTTTAAAATTCTG
>JAPYZJ010006027.1:0-10607 GCA_030522765.1 Ophioninae sp. B BG-2022a | reverse complement strand
CGCTTAAGTTATCGATAGTTTTGTTTGACATATATTAATTTAAAATATAAAATTTTCCCAAAAACAAAATCAACGTAAAGGAACCTAATTATGGAATAGTTACCTAAATATGGACTAGTATAAGACTATGTGTAATAAACATTTACTGTTATGAGATACTACAGGAACTTTGGTCAGTTTTAAAAAGGAACTCAAGTTACTTGCAAAAATCGCATATCCATGTACCAAAATGCACCTGCACAAGCGCCATATGCCCAGAGATCACATATGAGGCATTTAATACATGTCTCTCCTCGAGTATCTTGAGAAAACAGACTATTGCAGAACATACACTGTGTATCTTCTGAGGCAAGAGCTTCCAGTCCTATAACGGCATCATGCTCATTGTCTGTGTCAAAATGTACTTCTTCTTAGTATTTTCTCATATTCCATATTTAGACCCCACGGACTGTCCATATTTGGAAATTTCCAACTAATCAAAACTTATATCAGATTTTTTTACTAAACATAATCAGACAAGAAAAAACCTATAAAACAATAAAAAGAACATGTAATTAATGCATAGTTATAATAAAAACCTTATTTCCAATCACATTTTAAGAAATACTTATTTTTTACATAGGTTAAAAACTTTTCCCACAGCACCAAAGAAAACACTCTCACCACGGCCGCCACGTTTGCCCGACTGACAAGTTGAAAACTGTATGCGAGTATAATGGTGGAAAGACACCGATCACTATTTTTTGCAGCTAGGAGTATTAGTTTTTGAGAAATGGCGGTATTTCACTTTAGGGATACTATTCCGTATTTGATTACTTTCCTCTACTGGAGTAAAATTCGTCCGATTAATTTTTGTATATCGATATTTATCGTTGCAAAAGCAAACAAATTTTTTTTAATTTTTTTGGCAAGGTTAATGGCATTAAGTAATCGAAAAAAATATATATGGATTTTCATTGTGCCAACATGATATTTTTTATAACAGTATATTAATATTTTTCCTATCGCAACGGGTTAAAAAAAATGTTTTTGTGTTTTCGTCAACATCATAGTAATAATAATATCGATAATAACAATAATCCATTTCGAAATAACGTTTCCATGAACAATGTGCTATTTTTTTAAGGTTTTCATAAAGATTTTCTGTCTTCGATCCAAAAGACAACTTTTAATTCTTGTTTCCTAACTCTAATGATAATAACAATAACTCGCAAAGTTTTTTTAATCGTATTTTGAGCTTTTTTCACACTACCATATTTTGAGCTTCACGTTTTCAGGCTGCCAATGATTTTGAGTTGCTTTTTTCATGTCATACATTTTTCAATCATAACAATATCGATAATAAATATTGATACGTGCAGACGAAAGTTTCCGTTTACCCTCTCAAGGATCTATAATGGAACATAAGTGAGTAAATGTAGACAGGAGCCCTGTATACGTGCGTTGCGAAAGTGATTCGGAACGCCGCATCTCCCGCCGTGATATACTTGAAACTCGAGAAGCAGCCGAAGAGAGAAAGAGAGAGAGAAGGAAGAAGACAGGGTGATGTGATAGATGCTCGATTCCACGGTGATGATGCTGCGCACTCAATCTTCGGCATCTGAGAGTTTACGGTAGTTGGGTCTCTAATGCTACCAATCCTGATGATGTTCATAATATCGACAACAACGCGCTAATATCGACCATTTTATCGGACAACACAAGGAAAAATCGAGTTCCAGCGAAAACCTGAAAAACGCAGTTTCCGGTGTCGTCTAAAACGGGAAAGAAACGTTTGCGAATTGAAAAAAATAAAAATAGGTTTTGAAAAAAGATTGTTGATGTCAAAAAGAGCGGGGATCAAACGATTGGGCTTAAGAAAATCAGTCGAACAAATAGATTACCATTTTAGATACCAAAAACCAAGTGGTGAATCCGAGGTCTCTCAAAATCAGAGAAAACGGATGGAAAAATAATGGAAACATTTTTCAGTCGATCAACAATCAACGATAAATGAAGAACGCTGAAGTACTTTTGACGAAACAGGCAGTATGATTAAAGTGCTTTCACTGTCCTCGCACAAATGGCGCAATCGTTAAAAAGTGGAGCAAAAACATGGTCCTCGAGTTTGCGACCGCTTCAACAAAATGACGAAATTCGAAGGATCGTTTTTTTTTCTTCCCATTGACTGAATATGGCAATAGGATTCGTATTTTTGGCCAGCTATCGTGTAGATCTCGAGGAAGTTTGTCAATAAATGTATCATGCATTCTCATCACCGAAGGAACGGGTATACGTGTGACGTGTCTGCGGGGGTGGAAGATAGAGAAGGTGGAAGGTACGAGAGAAGCAGATGAGACGATCTCGTTGCGCGCGAGCGAATACGTAAACGCTTGATGCCGGATGGTGAATCGGAGCAGTTGGGTTTTCACACACGCGGACACGATCACACATCGCTAAATCCCGTGGTTGATGCACGAAAACACACGGGTGAATTGCCGAGAGGCTCTCGTTATCTCGAGGATGCTACTAGGATCCTCTTCTCGCGGAGTCTTACCAGTCCCGATGTTGTCTTTGTATACAAGTATACGAGCCTGGAAGCGGAGGGCCTCCCCCCTCCCCTCCCCTGCTGGATCTGGCATCATCATCACCGATACCAGGATTCACTGCTGTGACACACGCTCACAAACGTTATTCACGGATGAATCTTTTCCCCCCTTTTGGACTAAATCCATGATTTAGAATCTTCACTCTGATGTGCTCCTGTGTCTTGTCTGGTTTGTCTCGTAACATAGGGATACCCTCTCTCCCTCTTTATCTCTCTCGGTCTCTCTGCTTCAGCCCATATGTGTAAACTCGCCTGTTCGTCTTGTATGTACCCAGTTTCGAATATATATAAAGCGGATTAGAGGTATCCAGGTTTGTCATTCGCGGCGAACCACTCCGGCAGAGAGCTGCAGGGTGGAGAGTAAGGGAGAGGCAGAAAGGGCGTGTGAGAGAGAGAGAGAGAGAGAGAGAGAGAGGTTGAACAAATTTGAGCTTAAGACTGGCAGGCTCCAGGCCCTTGGAAAGTGATAGGACTTGGCAAAGTTAACTACACCGTACGGTAAAGACGGATCAAGTGGAACTGACGTAAAGATATCCAGTTGCGATGTTCAAAGTGAGTTTCGACGAGGGAGAGTCTTCTTGATGAGGCTTGTTCGCAAAGAAGTGAATGAAGCCGAACGAGAGTCTTCTGGATCGGGCTTATCCAAAAATACTTGAATAAACCCAAACGAGAATCTTGTAGGAGAAGCTGTGTTGAACGATCTTGAAAGAACAGGCTGGTCCTTTTGGAACAAGCCTGTACAAGAAAAACAATACTAAATACGTTTAAACTACTTTCGAATAAAACTTATCAAGAAAAACTTTAAAAACTCGTAACGGAAGTCTCTGGTATCAGACTTGTCCAAAAAGATGGGAATAAACGCCAACGAAAGCCTTCTGAAACGTACATCCAAAAGACTGCAATGAATCCAATCGAAGGTCTTGTAGAAAATCTAATGACAAGACTCTGGTATATTGCAGTCTTTCTGGACGACCTCTTTTAGAAGTCTCTCTTTGGGGTCCAATGTCTACGGACAAGCGTGGCCCGGAAACAGTCCAATTCAGAAAGATGTTTCTGAACGTACCGGTTCTCAGTTGTTGCTAGGAGCTGCGTTGCTGGTAGCTGTGTTCGCGAGGCCGGAACCACCGGTCAACTCTTACCTGCCACCGGGTCGTGGCGGTGGTGGCAACGGAGGTGGAAATGGTGGGCCATCGAGTCAATACGGACCGCCGGGTTTTGGAGGAAATTCACCTGTAGGCTCCGGTGGTCATGGAAACGGTGGTGGAAGCAGTTCCGGACCTAGGGGTGGCGGTTCCGGAGGTGGAAGACCGTCCAACAGTTACGGACCTCCGAATGGTGGTTCTGCTGGTGGTGGTGGCGGTGGTGGGCCGGGTGGTTTTGGAAACAGCGGAGGAGCCGGCGGACGTCCTTCAAACTCGTACGGACCACCAGATAGAGGTTCCGGCGGTAGCCAATTCGGCTCTGGATCTGGTAACGGCCAATTTGGTGGGGGTTCCGGTAACGGCCAATTTGGAGGAGGTTCCGGCAACGGCCAATTCGGTGGTGGTTCGCAACGACCTTCAGGCTCTTACGGAGCTCCAAGTGGTGGGGCTGGGAATGGTTTCGGTGGTGGTTCGCAACGACCTTCAGACTCTTACGGAGCTCCAGGTGATGGAGCTGGAAATGGTTTCGGTTCCGGTGGACAACGAGGAGGTGGTAATGCTGGTGGAAGACCTTCCAGCTCTTACGGCGCACCTGGAGCGAGCACTGGGATCGGTGACCAAGGAGGAAATCGCAATGGTGGTGGAAGGCCCTCCAGCAGTTACGGCGCACCTGGTGCGGGCAATGGGATTGGCGACCAAGGAGGAAATCGCAATGGTGGTGGAAGGCCCTCCAGTAGTTACGGAGCACCCGGTGCCGGAAATGGATTCGGCGGTGGTAACAGACCTGGTGGAAATAGCGGATCCGGCTTCAATGGAGGTGCTAATCCATCGACTAGCTACGGACCACCCGCAGCTGGAACTCCTGGAAGTAACGGGGGTCAAGGAGGATTCGGAGGGGGTGCCGGCGGTGGCGCTGAAGGTTACGGAAGTGGCAAACCGGAAGGACAAGATGAAGGCAGCAACGTACGTACTCGGGCTCTTTACATAATTGATTACAAATTTTAAGCTATTTCGTAACTAACTTCACTGAACTTATGATGATGTAACTCTGCATGGTCTCACCGTTAGTCCAATACCTACATATTTCCTGAGACGAAAACGTACACGAAGTGCAGTACAGTGGGTTAACTCAGCTTGATAAATCACAAATAATAGTGAACCTTCCTGGAATCCACAATTTCATACATAAGTGCAAACCAAAAGAGTGCTCAATTGATACTCACGGTAAATGTTCAAATAGGTAATTTTTCTTAAAACCCAAAAAGTATTTCGGTTTGCTCGAAAAGTCAACTTAAAGGTTTATCCGGTGAAGTTATGATTAATTTAATCAGTTAGGTGAAAGTAAATGAAATTTACCACCTAAAGCCCAGAAAATTCGCATTGACCTTTGTAAATGAAGCCGTGCATGCACTCACATTTGAAACGAACGAATCATGTAAACAGGAGCCAGCGAAGTACGAGTTCACCTACGAGGTCAAGGATGCGGCGACGGGAACGGAGTTTGGTCAGACGGAGAGCCGGGACGGAGATCGTGCACAGGGCATGTTCAATGTACTGTTGCCGGACGGAAGGAAGCAGATAGTGGAATACGAGGCGGATCAGGACGGTTTTAAGCCACAGATAAGATACGAGGGCGAAGCGAACAACGCGGGTGGTGGTGGCGGCGGTGCTGGTGGCTACAGTTCGGGTGGGCCTGGTGGCGACGGGGCTGGCTATCCTTCTGGTGGACCTTCGGGATCCGGTGGTGGAGGAAACAATGGTGGTAACGCGGCTGGTGGATTCGGCGATTCTGGCAGCGGTGGATATCCATCGGGTGGACCTAGTGGTGGAGGTTTTGGGGGCGCTGGTGGCTACCCTTCGGGTCGCAACGGTGGTGGAAATAATGCCGGTGGTTTTGGCGGATCTGCTGGTGGATATGCCACCGGTGGGCCATCAGGTGGACCTGCCGAAAGCTTCACGAGTGGAAACGGTTCATCTGGAAACGGTTAGTAACGAAACTAGCCTCTTCACGATCAAATATGCTGTACCAACCAAAGAGGAAACGGCAGCCCGTTGCTGCCGGTAGGTTACGAGGACGTAATATTAGGTGTAGTAAAAAGAAATCCATTATTTTCCCAATAGATGGCCTCAGTTATCTGTATCTCGCTTTGTACAAGTCCGATCGGGTTACACTAGATGGAATTAGAAAGATGGAATTTCGTAGTAAATAAACTTTCGCGTCAGTTTTGTGATTGGTTGATTTTGTGATTAGTTGACTCCAAAGAATAATGGATTTCTTTTTAGTATGGTTAATAGACCCGGCTATAGACCCAGGGATTTCCTAAACTCGTCAGAATTTAACGGAATGTCACCAGGCAATGTTAAATTGATAAACGAACTTCTTCCTGTCGAATTTCTCCAATTAACGAAGCAACAGTAAATTGTTGAGCGCTGAAGCCGTGATGGAAACGATGGAAAATCAAAAGTTAGGCTAATGTCCCGATTTGGAGTGGAGAAGAGCGACCACATTCAAAGCACACATATCGACGTTTTCATCGTTCAATTCGTTTACGTATTTCAAGAAATCCATGGCTACAATTAGTAGGTGATTGATGGCGATTCCAAGCAAATCTCGATCGATATAATTTTAGTTTTCGAGATTTCCGGTGAGGTGCTTATGCCCGAATCTTCCGTGGGTACGCTCGAGTACCTGTACTCACAGTCCAGGCCCGTAGCTCGCACTCGTTCGGCCCTACCGATTTGAGTCTGGGCTGCTTCAAAATACGGTTCGATCTGAAAGTCAATGTCGCGATAATGAGTTTTCCGTTGATAACTCGAGACTCACCAAGCTCTCGACGAAGAGTCCCGAAAGTTCGAGGTCGTTTTATGCCGTTGCGTTTCGTAGAGAATTCTAGAGCCCGTGAGTTATGGAGGTCTTGCGTAACGTATGTTTTTGGGGGTAAATTAAATCACCACGTGGGGGTTGGTAGTGTGCACTTGTAAGAGCGGACATGCAACATTGGTGACCCAGGGACTGGGAATACTGTACGGAGCCACAAAACAATAAATAACGACGACGTTGCAGGCGGCTACCCATCAGGACGACCCGGCGGTAGTTTCGGCGATGCTGGAAACACTGGAAGTGGCCAAACCGCTGGTAACGGCGGTTATTCGTCTGGTGGAGGCTTCTCCGGGTCTGGAAACGCTGGATATCCATCTGGTAGCGGTGGAGACGCGGAGGCCAATGGTGGATATCAATACTAATGAAAATTGATAACAAGGGTAACCAAGGTCCAAGGAAACGAAGCGTAAAGACAGGACTGACATCTCTCCATTCTTCATTCTAGTTCCCTCTTCTTTTTTTTTGCTTCATCCTACTTCCATAGCTCAATCAGTCTTCCATGTGGGTCTCACTTACCCTAATGTCCTGCTATTCCATTCGCTCTTGACCCTCTAATCAACGGAGAACACTTGCTCACTCTGATCACTCGAACGGATGGAAATCGGGATATTTCTACAACGTTTAACGCTATATATATATATTCCGTACGTATATTTTTTCGTGTATATAGACTCGTAAATGATAAATTGATGATTCTTCATTCGCCGGTGTACGACGATACGAAAACGTACCTAAGTACGCGACTTTACGTATTCATCACGTGTATCGAAACTAATTGTATAGGATTTCATGACGTGTGTGTATTAAAATCATTGAAACACTATTGGATATCATCGTTTTTTTATTTTTTATTCAGATTTACAATCATCCCCCATCCTCCTCTATATTCCATCGTCTTTTCCTGTAGATTTACAACTGAATTTTCCTGCGAGATTTTTTCAGGCTTCGGTTTAAAAGGGTTGAAAGTTTTGCCAAATGAAATTTAGAAAAAATAGGTAAACAACATGTTTCGAAAGCTCACATTGGAAATGCCCGAAATCGAGGTTCAGGGGTGCGGGAGAAATTGAAAAAATTGACGGCCCTTGTGCAAATTCTGCCAAAAATGAGAAAATGATATAAATGAAAAGACGACGATACAAACGTCCTTGAAGGGTTTAAATTTCGAAAGAAGATACAAATAAATAACAAAAAATAAAAATTATGAACAAATAAATAAAACAATTTAAATGAATAAAGAAATCAAAGAATTTAAATAAATAAACATTGCGCATGGTCATCATCACAAACGAAGTAAGGAGGAAGTGATTGGCAAATCGGTTTCTTTTTTCTCCTGAATTTTATCATTCTCCGTCGTCCACGCGAAATCCATTTGTTCGGAGCGTCTAAGAGGAGTGGCCAAGAAATGACGAAATACTCGACTGGATTGTTGGCGATGAATACTGCCCCCGCAGAATCAGGAACTCGTGGAGGTGAGAACCGGAGTATTATAGGCGTTCTTCGAGGAATAAAAATTGAAGAAAAAAGGAAGAAACAGAGGAAAGAGGAACGAGAAAAGATGCCTTCAACGGCGAGGGTTGTCTCTTCGCGTCGTCGTCTCGGTGGGACTCCGCGGCTTCGGGCCCAAGTTTGAGTCCGTCATCTCGCGAAAATTGCGGTTGGATTATTAGACGTAATAACGGCCGTACGTTTAGCGTTGTATCAACACAACGATACAACCAAATGACTGTGTTTCAATCTTCATTACGGCTGCAAGCCTCCTCCTTCTCTCTCTCCTGTCCTTCCTCAGAGGAGGGAAAAGAGCTGGGAGAAACAGAAATATAAACCACCAGATATAAAGGCAACCAGCAAGTCACATTTCGTCGTCCTGTCCCGTGGTTCCTTTCTCGACACGCATTCTCCCTTCCTCGCTCACATTTCTCTTTTTCTCTTTCTTTATTTTCCTGTCAACATCAATTTTCTTCGATTCACATTGATCACGTGGAGAAAATATTGCCCATGCTTCTCAAGGTGGGTACATTTAAATCTTCGCGAATCCGAGTTAAAGAAACTAGGCGCCGAGCAACTTCCGGTATCCGCGAAAGATTTCGACAAATTTTCACCAGTGCAAAATCAAAAAATTCTAATACACTTGAGTAATTGGTAAATTTAAAAAATCGACGACTCGGATAATCGCGTTCCAGTGCAAACTTGATATTTTTTAAACTAATATATAAGTTCGTGTGTGTGAGTATATATCAAATTACAATGTATACTTATCTTTTTAGGATTTATAATATCCTTTTTTATGAGTTTCCACGATCGCGAAGCTTCACTACTCTTGAGCAATTATTACTCAGTATTTTTCAATATTTCATTATTCTTAATGATATTTAAATTGTCATTTTTACGAGTGATTACTATTAACGTACACAGTTCATTTATATTTATTCCCTACGTTATTTCGGAAACCAAACGATAAATAAGTGTGTTTTTTTTTCACTGAAACTGGACATTTTACCGAAAAATACATATCGATATCTATAATATTATAACAAGTTCATTTTTTGACTTCCAGCTTACTCCCTTCGATAATATTACTCAATCTTTCAATTAATCCTTTTTTGTTTCTACTGAAGTCAATTCGGCGTTTTTCTGTTTCCATCATTTTACATTGAAAATGAAACGATCGATAATTTTTGTTTTTGTTATCACTTCCTCCTGCTAATAATTATCATTTGTTAAGGGGACATGGAGAGACTGTTGAAAACATTTTACAGAGACGTTTTAACTATCTGTAGTGAGGTCTCAGGAGTATCGATCGCTTTCTACCTTGTTGATGAGCCAGCTGGTACACGGTTAAACGATCATCGCTCCGAGTATCGGCCTTAGTAACTCGAAGTACTGCCGGAGTTGAAACTCGGCTGCTCGAGGATATATACTACCGTTCAAAAGTTTGGATACACCAGTCGATATTTTTTCCCGCACTGAAAGTTTGGTAACTCTGCAAAAAAAAAGATATTCGAAAATTTAAAACGGCGTTTTAAAGAAGATATATCAGGCTTCAGTTCACTATATTTAAATCTTTTTTCTATTGTTTTTCTACCCGGTACGGACTTTGGTACGCGGCCGTTTTAGGCCTTTCTTCGACCATCGCGAATCCGGCGCCAATTCTAAGAAATTTTATTTATTTTTTTTACTCCGAAAAATTTGAAAGGGTACACAGTACCTCCATATTACTCTTTTTTTTAATTTTTTGCGATTTATTTTTTGGGAAGTTATTTCATATTTTGCTAAAAACGACAAATTTTGCAAAATTCAAAATAACCCATAACGATAGGTTATAAGAGAAATTGGTAGGGATACAAAAAACTGCGTATTTTCATAAAAAATCGCCTGAAATTTTTTCAGAATTTTTCTCTGACATTTATTTTTTTCTCGAGTATGTTTTTCGAAATTTGCGAGTCAATTTTTTTTCTTTCAGGCCTATAAAATGTTTTAAAGCACTTAAAATGTTAAAAAATTACCTCAAACCTATCTACCTTGCATTACCTTAAAACATTTTATTGACAGAAAAAAATTTGGCTCGTAAATTTCGAAAAAGGTACTCGAAAAAAAAATGTAAGAGAAAAAATCTGAAAAAATTCCAGGCGATTTATTATGAAAATACGCAGTTTTTTTTGTCTTTAACAATTTCTCTTACAACCTATCGTTCTTGGTTTATTTTGAATTTTGCAAAATTTATCGTTTTAAGCAAAAAATGAAGTAACTCGCAAAAAAAAATCGCAAAAAATGTTTAAAAAGAGCAATATGGAGCTTCTGTATTCCCTTTCAAGTTTTTCTGAGTAAAAAAAAATCAAAAAATTTTCTTAGAACCGGCGCCGGATTCGCGATGGTCCAAAAAAGGCCTAAAAGCGGCCACGAAACAAAAATATTGCAAGTAGAAAAATAAATAAAACAACAAAGATTAGCGAGGACACTTCTTTATTATTAAAAATAAACAATAACTCGATAACTTTGT